>NW_021027638.1:1220955-1254172 GCF_004153795.1 Camellia sinensis | reverse complement strand
CGGACTCCATTTTTCACAATAAAAACATTTATGGCATTAAAAATAACATTTAATGAACATAAAAATGAAGTGTATCACATTCTCAATCAATGAGAGTTGAAGTGCAAAAAACCGTGTACTTCATCTTCCTCCTCCATTAATTTTCATGCATATAATGTGTATATATTTATATAAAAAAAAAATACACATATTTTAATGCATAAAAAATAAGCACGAACAAACCCATATAGGCTCTGATACCAATGTAAATCATAAAGTATTATAAATTAACGCAGCGAATAAAATTAATTCGGATCATACCTTAATGACACAACCTCGTGGGTAAATCACGTGCTTCCAAAATCTGATCAGTCAACGAACCCAGCAGTGGAGTGATACTACAAAATGAGTATCACGCACACAAGTCACAGTGCAAAATGGCTTGATCGTTGTTTTCTGGGAGAGAGTCAGAGAGAGAGAGTCTGGAAAAAAAAAAGGTTATGGGTAAAAATCACAAAACGTATATCTGATATACGTATATCTTTAGATTAACCATATAATCTGATATATATCCAATAGCTATCTATCCATCTATACATATCTATTGATATGATAGATATAGATATCCTGAATGGTTATCCAAATAAGTTTTGAATTCAAATTCAAACTTACATGGATAAGATTCAAAAGGTTCAGGTTCAAAAGGTTCTAAGGGTCATGCCACATGGGCGCAAAATTTCTAACAAGAATAAAATGGGTTTAAGACGAAAATGGGAAAAGGAAGAAAATAGATTTGAGAGATGAAGAAGAAAGTGGGTTTAAGATTTGCAGAAATTTTGAGAGATGGTTTTGAGAGATGCGTTTACGATTCGCAGAGATCGAATCTATTCTTCAAGAAGCTTTAAGGAGAAAATGGGTGGATTTGCAGAGAACCCCTATGAGAAAAGAACATGGGTATAGGAAGAAAATGGGTTTGAGAGATGAAGAAGAAAATGGGTTTAAGATTTGCAGAGATTTTGAGAGATGGGGCAGCGTAGGGCGGCAATGACTTCTTTCTTCTTCCTCAGCTCTCTCCTCCTCATCTCTCCTCTCGATCTGCAGTGCAAACTGTGCAAATTTTTTTTTTTTTTTTTTTGTTTTGGCTCATGGCTCACCAAAACGATCTCAACCATTAATTCTATTAATGGGACACGTGTTGCGCCATAAAAAATCACTCTAGAGGATCACTTTAGAGGATCACTCTAGAGGATCCGGACGCCTTGAAATCTGCTTCAACGCTCAACAACAAATAGACAAACCAATCAGAGGGCACCACCTTTCCCTCCAAGAAGTTGCATCTTCGGTGCCCCTTAGCCAGCTGGTGGAGGAAAGGACCACCAACTTCCCAGCCAATAGGAAATGACCAAAGGTTATGTTTCCAACCCTAGGCTACATAGAGCGCTATGCTTAGAATTCTCTATCTTATAGAGTTCCAAAAACTCTATTCACGTCACATTTACTTATAAAACTTTATGTGACTTAGTTATACTACCACAAAGCTGCTTACCTATATGCACATGACCCGGAGGATTTACATGACCGCATACAATAATGCGCCACATGACCCTGTAGTCACTTTTCTCGTTGACACAAGCTTGCAACACACTTGCTGTCTTTTTTTTCTTTTCTCCCAGCTGCATTCTTAATCTGTTATGAATAGTCTACATGTAAATTATTTATTATCTACTAGTATATCAATAGCCTGTGTATTGTAGATTTTTAAGTCTCATCGATCACATGTTAGATGCAAGCTTGGTATAGTTCCTTTCCATGGATTGGTTTATGATTTGTTAGCTTCTTTTTCTCTTTTTCTTTTTCAGTTTGTGTTACGCCTCTCTTCACTAACTCCCTTTGAGTTTATGATATGGATTGGGTTGTTCGGCCAGTGTGATTCACTACGTGTTTCGTTTTTGATAATTTAAATTATTTATTTTTGTAAGAATTTTTGTGTATAACTAAAAAAAAATTGAAATTGATCTAATAATTTTTGTAAGAAATTTAAAATGTAAAATTTGTTATAAAATAATAATTATACATATATATATATATATAATTATATAAAATTGGTTTATATTATATATATGAAAAATATTTTATAAATTAATGTTAGATATTATGTAAATGCTTAATAATTGTTTAAGAATATTTTCTAATGAATTAGCAAATTGAAACTACCCAGCTTAAAAAGAAATTTTGTACAATTTCTGAATATGTTCAAGCGGTGCCATGGTACAAAGGAAATGGAAAATTAAAAAAGGCAAACGAAAGTAGATGAAAATGAATTAAAATTGTCATTTTATTATAATGTACATTCTCTGATTTAATTCTCAAAAAAAAAAAATGATTACCAATGAAATTATTATTTATTAATATTATAGATAAACGGTCATTCGGTATAAAACAAAGAGGTAATTACACTCCAGTGTAATTTTAACAAAATAATAATTACGCATAGGTGTATATTTATAAAATTTATTATTAATTTATAATACAATTGATTTGATATTTTTTTCCTAAAGCAAATGATTGAACTTTTCATCTTGCTTTGTTTTTGTGGCCTTGTTTGGGAAGATGGTTATTTTAGTAGGTTATTTTAATTTTTGGCTATTTTAGTAGGTTAAAATTTCAATCATGCTAGAGACCACTAATTTGGTGGCTCTAAACCCACCACTAATGAGATTAAAAAGCAAAAAAAAATAAAAATAAACAGACACAACACATACCGTGGCAGTGGGTGGGACCCACTGCCACATCATTAGTGGTAGCTCTAATTAGAGCTTCCACTCATTTTTCCTAAAAATTTTTTTTGCTTTTGTTTTTGTGGTCTTGTTTGGGAAGATGGTTATTTTAGTAGGTTATTTTAATTTTTGGCTATTTTAGTAGGTTAAAATTTCAATCATGCTAGAGATCACTAATTTGGTGGCTCTAAACCCACCACTAATGAGATTAAAAAGCAAAAAAAAATAAAAATAAACAGACACAACACATACCGTGGCAGTGGGTGGGACCCACTGCCACATCATTAGTGGTAGCTCTAATTAGAGCTTCCACTCATTTTTCCTAAAAATTTTTTATTTGAGAAGATGATTGGATTTTTTTTGTAATTAGATGTGATATTTGTGAGAGAAAAAGTAAAATGATTATAAATTTGATGTGATATTTTGTCTTATTAACTTTTGTAGCATATTTTATCTTTTTGTAAATTTTAGCTTAAAATTGACTATTTTAACATTTGCAAACAAAATTATTAAGAGTTAATAAAATAGATTATTGGAATCATTTAATTATTAAGAGTTAAAGAAATATATTATACAAATAGATCGTTGGGATTTTACTTCTCATGTTTAGATATAACCTTCCGTTGAGTATAAGAATTATTGATATATAGAAATAGATGATATAGAACTAGAATTGTTATAGAAATATATGATTTAGAAATATATTATATAGAAAAATATATTATACAAATATATGATATATTATACAAGTATATTAGAAGAAACAGATTTCCCGTGATAACAAATTGTTATTTTGTAGTAGATTGTTAATGTTTATTTTAATACTAACAAGCAGAATCAAATAAATATTTTACTTTTTAATTGGAGTGTATATTAAAAATAAGATACCATGTTAGGTTTTTATTCTTACCAATCTCGTTTGACAAAACTCTTTTAAGTTGTATTTGTTTTCGTACTTTTTATTTCAGTGAGGTTATGAGTGTTTAGATGCGAATTCAACCTGAATTGTGCCTTGCAGAGAAGTTTGTGATGTTAATACTTTCAAAATCGCCACTTCGCTGATTATGACGGGGATTGAGCTGCCCGGTCAGCTCGCAGGGGTCGAGAGGACAGCACCCCTTGGCGGGGCCGGGGCAGCGCCACGGCGGGGTCGAAGGGCAGCACCCCCGAAGCAAAATGTAAAATTGCATTCAAAGTTGCATGTCCGCCCTTGCTCGCTCGAGCGAATGAGTGCTCGCTCGAGCGAAGGCTGCGTGTGGCAAAAAACTTGAAAGAGATGAATGTACGCTTGAGCGAAGGGTGCGTGGCTCGAGCGAAGTAACTTATGGAAAACACGGGTTTTTGGTTCCTCGCTCGAGTGAGCATCGCGATTCAGATTTCTATAAGTACGTGATTCAGTCAGATTTTAGGATTACTTCTCCAGATCTTCTCCTTGGGTTCTAGTGTTTATATCTGGGGATATTTTGCTAGTTTTCTTTGATATTTTGATTGAGTATTCAACTCATGATTTAAAGAGTATACATCAAAGGATTATTTGTTTGTGCTACACAAAAGAGAGAGTTGTTTTTCGGTAGATTCTGAAGAATTCGAGCCTGAAACTTTGGTGAATTCCGGAGTGGCACATCGTCAAGACAATTCCGAGGTGAAGACGGGGTTGGAAGAAGCACATAGAGGTTGGTTCAATTCAGGCGTGGATTCGCTAGGTAATTGAGAGTATCCCTGTGTAATTCCTTTTTATGTTCTTAGTGGATTGTTTTGTGGCTGTTGCCCGTGATTTTTTTATCACAATTGGAGGTGTCCAATTGTAATTATTTCACATAAAATTGTTTTGTCTATTTGTCTTGATTGTTTGATTGGGATTGTTATATACTGTCTAAAATTGATACATAATCACAAATCAATATTTAAGAAATTTTTGGATTTTTCATACCACACGGTGTTAGGTGATGATGGAGTTGGTTTGTTTTTTTAAGGTTCATTACGAGTCCTAAGCACTCTCTTCAAAACCAATTCGTTTTAGAATTGAACACTGAAATATTTTATTAATGTAATGCATATTTTTAGAAAATAAAAAAAAAACAATACTTACTAAATTTATTTATTGTTTTCATAAAATATCTTTTTCATAATGTTTACCAAAAAAAAATAATGAATTAATAATATTTTCCAATTAACTCAGTATTTTTTATGTACACATCTCAATTTCACAAATAAATTTTTGATTTTGTCCTTAGTGATAAGGTCCGGCAAGTGTCCCTTTTTTTTCTTTTTTGTTTTGTTTTCATATAGAGATGATACTTAATATGAATTTAACGCTCTCAAACTGAATTTTTTATATCTAATGGCCTCGTTTGGCAAGAGGTTATTTTAGTCAATTAGTCAAAAAGTTACTAAATTAGTCAAAAAGCCAATAACTCATACCAAAAAGTCAAATATTCTCTTTTCTCTCTACTTTTTGCACATCTTTTCGTAATTAGCTAAAAAATCATCCCAAACATACAAGTTTTTTTTACCTACCTTTTTAGCCAAATAACCAAAAAGTTACTAAATTAGTCTGTTCCCAAACGAGGCCAAGTCTATTTATGAATTGATATTATGATTTTAAAATTATTTAAAAACACCTTAATAATAACGCGCGACTAATTATAGAGCAAGGATCCTCTAGAGTGATTTTTTTCTAAAGTTTCCTAGAGTGCTACATTGTGTGGTTGAGATTTACTGGCAAGTCACATCAATTTTTCTGATGTGACTTGCCAATAAATCTCAATCACACAATATAGTACTCTAGGAAACTTTAGAAAAATTTTACTTTAGAGGATCCTTGGCGCTAATTATATGGTGGTTTTGATAGAGCTCTGACTTTCATTTGACTTTATGGGCAATCGAAATTTGGTCCATATGCAACACAAGTGGAAAGAAAACAAAAAATAGTGTAGGAAAAAGTATATCCCATTGAAGGTCTCTGAGGCATACTTTAGCGAGCAAGGATTCCCTCTTAGCGGCCGACATCAATAAGAGCACTTATTGACCCCCAACTTACTAATGAGAAAAAATTAAAAATTAAAAAAATGCAATCAAGCCCTCTCTACTTTTGTTTTTTAGCCAAAGATAAGTTAAGTTTTCTACATTTATAACACGAGTACTCATTGTCACTGTCACACAGCATACATTAATCATTTGAAAATATTTATTTGTATATATATAAATAATATATAAATAAAAAATTCATATATAATTTATTTATATAATGATATGACTCAATATAAATCATTCACTTTAAATCAAAATATCTAAAAGATGACATTTATTTATTAATATAGTATTACCATATCATTCTTGTGATGCTTTATGTATGAATTTTATGTATAGATTGCATTTTTCTAAATATATATATATATATATATATATAATAAAACAAAATGAATTTTAAAAATATCTCACACATAATTGATTAGAACAATTGAGATCAATCCATCTATAAGATTGGCTATTAAGCCTCTATTTGGCAATGTGGTTGAGTTTTAAAATAGCCACATGGGTCTAAAATTGGTTAAAGTAGCCACTAGAAGAAAAAATACCATCACTTGCCCACAAACAACTCAGCGTTTGATGAATTTACCAAACTACCCCAGAGCACTTCTTGTTTCATTTTCACAGAAGCACCAATTCACACCACTATCGAACAAAATAGCCACATCATTTTCCACGTCATCTTAAAATAAAAATATAAAATATCCTTTTCTAAAAAATAAAACAAATAAAAAAAGGCATAAAAATAAAATCAAAATTACTATTTTCCACGTCATTTAAAATAGAAAACATGAAAAGGTGTTTTCCAAAAACAAAAAACAAAAATTAAACCAAAAAAAAAAGACAATAAAATAAAACCAAAATTAGCATTTTCCATGTCATTTAAAATAAAAAAAAAATGAATAAGCATTTTCCAAAAAAATTAAAAAATAAAAAAGTCAATAAAATAAAATCAAAATTAACATTTTCCACATCATTTAAAAAAAATGAAAAAAATCCTTTTCCAAAAGCAAAAAACAAAAAAACAAAAAAAACCGAAATTATCATTTTTCAGGTCATTTGAAAAAAAAAAACAACATAATAAAGCCTTTTCCAACAAAAAAAACAAATAAAAAATAACAAAAAAAAAAAACACACATTAAAATAAAACTGAAATAAGTATTGTCAATGTCATTTAAAATTAAAAAACATGAAAAAACCTTTTTGAAAAAAAAAATTAAACAAAAAAACGCCATCCGCCACCCACTTGCTACCACCACCATCATTCACTTTAAATCAAAATATCTAAAAGATGACATTTATTTATTAATATAGTATTACCATATCATTCTTGTGATGCTTTATGGTGGAATTTTATGTATAGATTGCATTTTTCTAGATATATATATATATATATATATAATACAACAAAATGATTTTTAAAAATATCTCTCACATAATTGATTAGAACGATTGAGATTAATCCATCTATAAGATTGGCTATTAAGCCTCTGTTTGGCAATGTGGTTGGGGGCTAAAATAGCCACATGCGTTCAAAATTGGCTAAAGTAGCCACTACAAGACAAAACACCATCACTTGCCCACAAACAACTCAACGTTTGATGAATTTACCAAACTACCCCAGAGCACTTCCTGTTTCACTTTCACAGAAGCACCAATTCGTACCACTAGCGAACAACATAGCCACATCATTTTCCACGTCATCTTAAAATAAAAATATAAAAAATCCTTTTGCAAAAAATAAAACAAATAAAAAAAGGCATAAAAATAAAATCAAACTTACTATTTTCCACGTCATTTAAAATAGAAAACATGAAAAAGTGTTTTCCAAAAAAAAAAAAACAAAAATTAAACAAAAAAAAAGACAATAAAATAAAACCAAAATTAGCATTTTCCATGTCATTTAAAATAAAAAAAAAATGAATAAGCATTTTCCAAAAAAATTAAAAAATAAAAAAGTCAATAAAATAAAATCAAAATTAACATTTTCCACATCATTTAAAAAAAATGAAAAAAATCCTTTTCCAAAAGCAAAAAACAAAAAAACAAAAAAAACCGAAATTATCATTTTTCAGGTCATTTGAAAAAAAAAACAACAGAATAAAGCCTTTTCCAACAAAAAAACAAATAAAAAACAACAATAACAACAAAAAAAACACATTAAAATGAAACTGAAATAAGCATTGTCAATGTCATTTAAAATTAAAAACATGAAAAAACCTTTTTGAAAAAAACAATTAAAAAAAAAGAAACCGAAATTAGCAGATTCCACGTCATTTCAAAAAAAAAAATGAAAAAGCCTTTCCAAAATTAAAAAAAAAAACAAATTAATATATATATATTTTTTAAAAAAAAGACAACAACATAACACCCAAATTTACATTTTCCACGTCATGTTAAAAAAAAAAACAAAACATAAAAAAAGCTTTATCAAAACCCCCAAAAAACAAAAGCAAATTGAAAACAATAAAAAAAAACGACAATGCTACATAACTCAAATTTTGTGGCTCAAAAGTGGTTCAAATGGCCAAAACGACGTCATTTTGAGTACAGAACAACATAAAAATGGCCAAAACGACGTCGTTTTGGCCATTTGAGCCACTTTTGAGCCACAAAATTTGAGCTACGAGACATTTTCTAAAAAAAAAAAATGACAAAAACGTAAATGAAAAAAAAAAGAACCACAAAAATACGCCTCATCCAAACAAAACAAAAAAAAAAAAACTGAAATTAGCAGTTGTCACGTAATTTTAAAATAAATAAAACACATGAAAAATCATTTTTGACAAATAAAAACAAATTAATGTATATAAATAAAAATAAAAATGAAAAAAACGTAAATAAAAAAAACAGAACATCAAAAATACGCCTCATCCAAAAAAAAAAATTAAAAACAGAAATTAGCATTGGCCACGTAATTTAAAAATAAATAAAACACATGAAAAACCATTTTTGAAAAATAAAAACAAATTAATGTATACAAATAAAAATGACAAAAAGGTGAATTAAAAAAAAAAGAACCAGAAAAATACACCTCATCCAAAAAAAAAAAAATTTAAAAACATGAATTAGCATTTGCCATGTAATTTAAAAATAAATAAAACACATGAAAAACTATTTTTCAAAAATAAAAACAAATTAATGTATACAAATAAAAATGAGAAAAACGTAAATTAAAAAAAAACCAGAAAAATACGCCTCATCTAAAAAAAAAATTAAGAATAGAAATTAGCATTTGTCACGTAATTTAAAAACAAATGAAACACATGAAAAACCATATTTGAAAAATAAAAACAAATTAATGTATAGAAAGAAAATAAAAATGACAAAAACGTAAATTAAAAAAAACCAAAAAAATACGCCTCATCCAAAAAAAAAAATTTAAAAATAGAAATTAGCATTTGTCACGTAATTTAAAAACAAATGAAACACATGAAAAACCATATTTGAAAAATAAAAACAAATTAATGTATAGAAAACCATTTTTGAAAAATGAAAACAAATTAATGTATACAAATAAAAATAAAAATGGCAAAAACGTAAATTAAAAAAAAAGAGCCATAAAAATACGCCTCATCCAAAAAAAAAAAAAGAAAAAAAGTACAATGATGCTGACGTACGGCTAGGAGTGGAAATGTAAAACATCAAGGGCAGTTCGGTCATTTAATATATAGACACCTTATCAAAAAGTCAAAAAGTTAAAAAAACTAAAAATCTCTTCTCAAATAAAATTTTTTAACTCCAAATTAAAATAATTAAAAAAATTAAAAAGTCAAAAAATCAACCCACTTTTCAAACGACACCTAAAATCCCTTGCGTAAAAATAAATTTTCCCCCCAAAGAAGGTTCAACACCTTCCCAACACTTTCCTTTTTTTCCTCTTCTTTTTCTTTATTCTCTCTTAACTATTTGCAATCACTCCCTATTTGTCCCCGTCTTTTTCCTTATTTTCTGCACAAAATGTAGGATTCCGTATTTGTGTAAATTTGAATGAGTTAATATAATAATTGATTATCTAAGTTATATATATATATATATATATTCTACTTTCATTCCTAATAGAAATATAAGAGTTTATAAATTTTTGACTGTTTTATTATTGGACTTTCAACTTTGACGAACTTCTTCTTTTTGCACTCGTGCATGTATAGCAACCCATTCCCATCACTTCCTTATCATCAAATAAAGCTTTGCCTCAATTTATTTTTATATTTTTCTAATTGACAAGTTAGATTCAAGAACAAGTCAATGTTTTTTTAATCAATTCTAAAACACAATTTTGATAATTTTGATTGTATAAAATAATTTTTAATTCTGTTGACTACATATTTTGAATAAGCCAATCACAGCTTAACACGTAACTTGTAAAGGGTAATTTGGGGAATCAATGCAAGTCTCTAATTAGCGATAAACACGTGGCAATTTATATTGGTAACAATGAATCTGCGTAACATTGGAGCAGTGAGAAGGCGCACAGTGACGTGGCCTAACGGTTACTCACAATATAAATTGTGACCATCCACCTTCATAGGTGGTAGGATAGAGTTATCGGGAGAGGGTTAGGGGGGAGTTATCGGGGAGAGGGTCTCCGGCGGTAATGAGCACAACTGGCGCACGGAACAAGAAACTTTCCCACAAACGGCGCCAACTGATGATGCAGTTCATTCCAAGTGAAATGGGTCGGACTTATCCACGCTCCTCGAGCCTATGTCCGAATGACCAAGCCCACCAAAAAACCTGCACAAGAGTTCAACGGGGAACATGGAGTCCCCTAGCGAACCCTCCGACGAGCAAGTTAGAGAGAGAAGTGGAATGTGTGGATAGATTAGAGATAGAAAAGCTTAACCTTCTTCTTGTCTTTGACGTCTGCTTATATCCTTTGGTAATCATTACGTTGTCCCCTCCGACCTGTCACCTTGGCCAAAAGTCTATGCTCTACCTTACCTTGCTGAGGGTGAAGGCGTTTTGTCCCAACGGAGAGGGGTTATCACAATAAATGTTGTAAGAGGCCTCATTAATGGCAATGTACCGTGGCAATAACTTTGCAGATCTTTGTCTGCCGAGGTGGCTTGCCCCTCTCTTGCCATGTGTCTTGATGTCATTTGCTCTTATTGCTTCATAGGGCTTCAGCAGTGCTGGGCTTTAGCATTTTAGTTATGTATTGGGCCCTAAATGCTAGGCTATAGTCTTTATGGGCTTACCCGCGTCAGTAGGCCCCCATTCTCAAGTGCAGCTTTAGTCCAACGAAGGGAATAATGAAGAAAATGAGGGCTGTGAGAGATCGGCAGGGTGAGGGCTGGCTGAGAGAAGTGGCCGACCACGAAGGGTGGCCGAGTGGAGGGACCGACCACGAGGAGGGCCGACCGCGAAGGGTGGCCGACCGACCATGAGGATGGCCAACCGTGAAGGGTGGTCGAGTGGAGAGACCAACCATGAGGAGGGCCGACCGCAAAGGGTGGCTGAGTGGAGGGACCGACCATGAGGATGGCCCACCGCGAAGGGTGTTCGAATAGAGGGACCGACCATGAGAAGGGCCGACCGCGAAGGGTGGCCTAGTGGAGGGACCGACCATGAGGAGGGCCGACCGCGAAGGTTGGGTGGGCGGTAAGGCGCGGGGCTCGAGAGGCGGCGGGGTACGTGTTGAAGTGAAGTGAAATAGACAGGGAAGGGGAAAGGGGCGTGGATCGTGGTCGTACACATGGCAGAATCTCGTAGTGGGGGAGGTTAGTCATTGGACAATAAGTGAAACGATAGGTCATCATAGGGTATTGAAAAGACAGTTTTGGCGGATTTTTGAAAATTTTCAAACTGGAGAAATTTAATTGCGACCCTTGGAATACGGGTAAGCCTTGGGCCTTTGGTATTATTCGCTTTACCTACCTTTTTGTAAAAAATCAAAACATTCCAAGTATAAACTCCTTCGTTGCTAGCGATACACCACTGCAACACTTTGTGAATTATCTCGCACCAGCGTCTGAAGTTATTCGCAGACACACGAGAGAGATGACCCAAGAGGAAGCAAAGGTTGATCCATTGGGTCACGATGATGTGGTAGATTTGGCGGAGCAATACAGGACGGAGAGGCAAGTGGAGAGTGGGGGGAGCCGGCGGGGCGACCTCGTTTGTCCACAATGATAGCAGCTTCGAAGCCAATAAGCCAGGTTGAGCCAGATCACTAGCATACGAAGGCCGACAAGTCGACCATTACCGCGAAGAAGTTGAAGGGTATGCGGTAGAAATACCAGATTCCCGCAGAAATAGAGCTAAAGCTGCCGACACCGAAGGAGAGGGCATCCGATGCTCGACCGGGGGAATTCGCCCTGTACAAGGAGACGCTAAAGGGGGGTTTGAGGTTGCCACTCCCCCGGATAGTAGTGAACGTGCTGGATCGGTTGGAGGTGGCTCCAGGCCAACTGATGCCCAATGCATGGAAGATTTTGCTGTCCTGTGCGAACGCGTGGCCGAAGGCGAACGGGGGGGTGGAAATGACAGTGGACGAGTTTTTTGCATGCTATAAGGCCTCGAGGCAGCAAGAATCTTGGGTCACTCTGCAGGCGGCAGCGGGAAAGGGTCTGGTGGCGGGGTTGCTGTCGTCGATCAAGAGGTGGAGGCCACGGTGGTTCTATGTGTCCACGAATGAAGGAGTGAGAGTGAGCACGGTGTGGAGAGTACCCACCAAGTCTGTGGAGCCAAAACTGGGGGCAGCGGCAGAGGAGAGGGTAAAGAAGGTGAAGGCATGAAAGGAGAAGGAGGGCGTCAGATGGGATGACCTTGTTCAGCCTTGTTTGCCGCAAGGCTGGGTCCTCAGCCGACCGGTGGAGATCTGGAACCGGCAGAACTAGAGGCGAGAAGGAAGGCGCAAGAGACGGAGGATAGGACCATTTTCGCCAGGGCCAATAAATACAAAGAAACACAGGCAGACCATCCGCCGAAGGCGATCCCAAGGGAAAGAATCCAACCGCGCCCCAAACCGCTCGGGAAAAAAGACTTGGGCAGTTTTGAGTCACGATCGCCTCTAATTGATTCGGTGAAGGAAAGGGCGAACAGGGAGGGAGAGGCTTTAAAGAAGAAGAAGAAGAGGGTGAGGGAGAGTGGGGAGGAGCCCGTCTTGAAGATGAGGAAGGAGGTAACGGCGGAGGAGACCCCCCAAGTGGGGTTGGGGGAATCAGCCAAAGGGGTAGAGGGTGGGGCAACTGGCCCTGAAGAACGAGTGTAGGTTGGTGTGTCTGACCTTGTGGAGGGGGTGGAGCAACAACCCCAGGGTGCTCCTGCGCCCCAAGGAGAAAGAGATGGGGCCAGGTTGAAGACCGCTTTTTATCACGCCCCGGCCGTATCTGGGCGACTAGGGGGAGAAGGAATAGAGGCCAGGGCCGCTGCAGATCGCCTCTTACGAGTAGTGGAAGACGCAGCCGTGCGCTCAATGGAGAGTTTTACTGAGGCTGGGCTACTGAGGGGGTTGTGTTCTACCCAAATGGAGGTGACCTCCTTAGCAGAGGCCCTTCTGAGAAAGGCGGCGGCTGCAAAAGGTGAAGTGGGGCCGTTGGCGGCAAAGTTGGAGGGGGTGGAGGCCCAACTTGAGAACTTAAAGAGGGAGACTACAGGATGGCGAAAGGCCACGCAGAGTGTGTGTGCTAGGGGGTTAGAAGAGGCACAAAAAGCAAAGAAGATGGAGGTGCTGGCGATGGTGCAGAGCAACGTTGTCAACCGTGCCCATGTGTAGACGTCCCCGAACGCCCCGGGAGGAACGAGTCCCCCGTTCCGTTCGATATTGGGCTCACTACAGTTCAAGACTCTCAATTTGTCACGGTTCTAAATCTGAACCAAAGAGTCCAAATCCGACAAATCGTTTTGAGAAAACAGATTTTGAAAGAAGTGCCAAACATGGACTGCTTTGCCAGATACAGAGTCGCCACCTAAATATTTTATTTTGGGGAAATTTAGGAAACCCTGACTCGTTTGCCTAAGGCCACGTGTCCGTCATCACCAAAGTTGCCTCGGCTCGGGAACTTGGGTACGAGAGGGGAAGGCCATCTATGAGCACCCCCGCTCGCCCGATCAAAAAACGGCCTCTACTAACCATGATATATATTTTGAAAACATTATGCGTTCTGTATTCAACGGTTATTAGGCCTAGATTTTACTATGTGATGCCGCACAGCATACAAGATAAGACTGGATCGCCTGAATTGGAACAAAACATTTCATGTTTGTTTGTTTGAAAAATGGTTTTGATGGTGCTACTCGAAGTAGTGCTAAAGACGCTGCGATCCCTCGCCAACCCTCAGGTGGGCTTAAGAAAACAATGATTTTGCCACTATCTAGTGGGTTTAAAAACACACAGCTGAATGAATTGCTTCCAATCCAAATAACCCAACCTTCACCCACAGGCATTCAGACAGTTATATCACATAAGCAATTACCTCATGGTAAGCATGCTATCATGCGCAAGTCACTTCACACGCATGCCAAGGAGTGCTAAAGCATAAAACTTACGAGTACTCGCAAAGCCAAAAACAGAAACTAATTAGAAATCCATACATGATCCTAATTATACAGAAATGCCTAATGTCAACACATGCGCAAAAGTGCAAACTATAGCAGGCTCGGCATTCCCTAGACAATGGCATAATGAAATGCTACAGCTAACATGTATGCAACTTGGATTGAAAAATTCCAATGCAGTTAGTATGGATCCGCGGAGCCCGGTGCTGCAAGACAATGAATGAAATAAACGACTATCAACTGAACATGCTAATATGAAATCTAAATGACTTGCCCTAATCTAAACCATCTATAAGGCGGTAAATAAAAGGGCAGAAAGACGTGGGGTTGAAGACATACAATCACACACACGCATACTTATTACAGTTGTGCCCTCCGCTCGGCAGGGCGAATAAATAATACAGGTCCGAAATAAATAATTACATGTCCAAATAATTACAAAACCCTAATTAATTAACAAATTAAAATAGGAAAGCAATAAATTGTGCAATGCAAGCCAGGGACTGCCTCAAATCTCTCCGGATGACCCTGAATGATGCATGCTCGGGTGCCTTTGTTGCGGAGAATCCCTCGCTGATGCCCCGGTTTGCCTCTGTTGGTAATTGTTCTTGCGAATGCATGCCAGCGTCCGGAAGGCTGACGATTTCTGATTTGCTGCAATAGATGAGCAACAAAAGGCGCATGGAAAGTATTTATCACATATGTAGTGCATGACTAACTCTTTAGGGAGTGTAAGTCCTCATCCTCGTGCCACCGAAATAGTCACGCAATCTCGTGCATGATCGCCGGGGAGTCAAATTGATGACTCAATATGGAGATGAAATGCAACATGAAAAACACAACAAGGCCTAGACTCCATCATTGAGTAATCCGGAGTGTCGGGCGACCAGTGAATATGAGATACGTTCCGTCACTCGGCAGTACTGAAACGTACCTCTTCTTACCGCTGCTCGGGCTAACTTCCTATCCCAAAACACATGCAATATGCCATGACATGCTATGAATGCCAACTAATATACAACCTAGCATGCACAATGCTATGAAATGGCATACACGATGCACGAGGTAACATGGCATACACAATGCGCTAACATACAACCTAGTATACACAATGCTATGAAATAAATGCATACACAATGCGCAATGGACTTACACCAACATGAGTGGACCCCAGCCACACTCACATCGGTAGCCATTAGATGAAAATGAGACACCGAGATGCGTGCACGCATGTACGCAAACCGAGACCGAACCCAAGGCTAGCATGCAACACTAACAAGGCATGGCAAGGCATGAAACATGGTATGAAAACATGCAAATTTCAGTGCTGAAATATGAGCAAAACAGCCCCAGAACATGGAAACATGGCACCCGATACATGGAATGAGACCCGAAACATGAAATTAGGTACATGGAATGACCTATGGCTATGCAAAGCATGCATTATTTGAACACGAAGTATGAAGACAGAATTAAGACAGTCCCAAAACAAACATATTTACAGTTTTAATCAATGCCAAAAAGTGAACACAAATAGGGCTAAGTTAACATGCAAAAATGGCCCCAAAAGAGAGATAATGAAGCTAGTAGCAGCTTCTGGCCCTAAATGGCCAAGAGTCCTTCAACAGAGTTGAAGAGGGGCTCAAAACATGATACTTTACAGTTTACAATAAGCCATGAAAACAAACACAAGTATGGCTAAACTATTGTGCAAGAAATGGGCCAAAAGGGAGACAAAGAAGCAAGTGATGGTTGCTGGCCTCAAACAGAGGAGGTCCCTTCAAAAAAGTTGAATAGGGGCCCAAAACATGGTATTTTACAGTTAGTGACTAAACCCAAAACAGTGCACATGCAAGCTTAAAATACTATGCAAAATAAGGCCTAAAAAGAGGTTTAAACACAAAGAGCAAAAAGGGAGCTTCAAAAATCAAAAGTCCCTTGATAAAACATGAAGAGGGGGTCAAAATAAGGCTATCTAAAGTTCGGACCAGAGCCCAAAAATACAAGCACGGGGCTAACAAAACATGAAAAAATAAGGCCAAAAGAGGGATAAAGAGGCAAGTGACAAAAGAAAGCCTCAAACAGTGAAGATCCCTTCAACAATGTTGAATAAAGGCTTAAAATATGCCACTTTATATTTTATAACCAACCTCAAAACAGTTTAAAAAAAGGTCCAAAATACTATGCAAGAAAGAGGCATACAAGAGAGGTAAAGAAGCAAGTGTAAAAAGGAAGCCTCAAACAGGGAGAGGCCCTTAAACAAACATGAAAAGAAGATCAAAATAATGATATTTTCAATTAGGGTCGGAGCCCAAATATGCAAGCAAGAGGAGCTAATATATTGAGCAAAAATAGGCAAGAAAAATGGAGAAGGAGACTTACCCTTGTAGCCTATGTCTTCAACAACTCTTGGACCAAGTTTGGTGGCTCTCAACCTCTGGAAATGGCCTTGAAGCTGCTGGAATGGAGTGTGGATTGGTTGGCTTGGAGATGGTGTAGAAATGGTGTAGGACTTGAGGGGTTTTGATGGTTGGAATATAGGGAGAGAGAGAGATTGAATGCAAGAGGCTTAAACCAAAACCTTCTAACCTCTGTAATGGGAGCTGGAGGGCCTGATATATAGGCAAAAGAGGGGGGAAAAAAGGGGGGGAATGGAATTTGAATTTCCCCCCAAAAGTGCAGCCCCTTGGATACACAATATGGGGGGAAACAAAATACATATTTGTAATGTACCAGAGGAGGGGAGGAAGGCCGGTCTGTTATTGGAGTTGCAGATGGCTGGTCGGCCTTCCCCATGGCCGGTCGGCCAAGGGTCAAAAGGGTCAAGAGGTATTAGTGGCCGGCCACCCCAGATTGGTGGCCTCCCATGCGTGCACAACACAACCATGTGGTCAAAAACTGGAGAAAGTAAACCAGGAGAGAGAAAAGCCCACTTTTAGGAGGGGTTCAAAAAGGTCACACACAATTACTAGCCGGCCATGTGATATTGGTGGCCTCCCAGGTGTGTACAACACAAATATGTGGTTTAGGGCAAGAAAAAGTGGCCTTAGGGTGGTCAACATTGGCTTTCAAGTGAGAAAAAACAGGCGACGGAGGGCGATGGAGGAATAAAACTGATTATCAGAACAATTTCTGGCCTCCCACTCTTCTACGACCTTCTTAACAATGAAATAGAGGTCCCTGCCAAAAATGAACCTAAACCGATGCAAAATGGAGGTTCGGGGGCCGAAACGCGCAGCCCGAGGCCCCGAAAACTGACTGTTAGGCACCGGAAGTGGTGTTCGACCACGAAGTTGGTCTCTCGAGCCACAGTATCCCTCAAAACGGAGCAAATAGGATGTATGCCAAAAATCGGAGCAAACGAAAGTGGTTAAGCGGTCCCGAACCGAGGCACACGGCCAACGGCTCTGAAAAATCAAAAACCGGACTCCAAACGGGCAAAATGGCCTACGACCATGGCCTACGACCATGAAACGTAGCCTACAGCCACTGAGAGATGATCTACAAGACCTCTCCCTCCCTTCGGGAAGAGAAAACAGAGAAAACAGAGCCTGGTTCGTAAACCGAGGCAAAGCATGAAAGAGCCCGGAAGTCTGGAGGCAAGGCTCGTAGCCGAGACTCTGAAACCTCTGAACGAGCACGATATGCAACATCACCAAGTGCTCAATCGGTGACGTCTGAGTCTTAAGGTCGGTCAAAAATGGGGTGTCTACACCATGCTGAGCTGGTCGTGGCCAAGTTGGAGCTGGAGGACGAATGCTGCAAAGGTGGTGTCGCTCGAGTTCTAGTTGGCTGGCGAGCGAAAGAAGCTGGAAGACGCTCAAAATGCCTGCACTGTCGCCAACGAGTGGTGGGAGGAGTCCATGTCCAACAACGAAGATTTTCGCGCTCAGTCAATCAAACAGAAAGAAGAATTGGATCGGAAAATTGCTGAGCTGGAGAGAACATTGACGGACGAGGGGGCCAAGTCAATAGAGGAGAAGGCAGGGTTGGAGAAGGAGTTAGAGGAAGAGAAGACCAAGTTAGCAGGGTTGGAGAAGGAGTTGGAGAAAGAGAAAACCAAGTCAGCCTCTGAGAGGGCAGCATACCCCGATTTGTGCGTCACAGCAGTGGAGCAGTTCAAAGGGTCTGCTGACTTTCAGATGGCTATTGATGCTGCGATCGCCAGCAACTTGGCGAGAAAGGGGGCTGGGGGGGCTGGCCCGTTGGGAGCGACCGCTGGGGGCAGGAGTGAAGAAGAAGTAATCTAGAGCTTCCAGCGGTCGGACTTCTACAAACACGAAATAGCTGAGTTCTGGGACAGCGGGTGGAAGATGTTCAAGCGTAAAGCAGAAGAGCTGTTCCCAGACTTAGACTTTAGCAGTGTCAAGATTGACGACGATGAAGTGGCCCAGACTCCCCTAGACGAGGGCGTTGAAGAAGAAGACCTCGTGTTAAGTGAGGAGGAATGATGGAAGTGTACAAAATTTGTACTCAGAGTTTAGGTTGTTTTTCTTTTTGTTGTTGTTGTTGTTGTTGTTTGTTTGTTTGTTTTTTTTTTTTTTTGAATTGCTGTAATAAACTTGTGTATAAGTTTGTGAATGAATAAAATTATAAGGTTGTGTTTGTCACACTGTTGTCCTTATGTTTGTGAGTCTGAAATGAATGAGAATGGTTTGTTCAAATTAGGCTTGACTTGTAAGGAAAGTGGCTGGCTTGTAAAAGTTGATAAGTAAGAAAACAATCTGACTTGTAAAGGAAGCATGTAAGAATGTCAAAAATGTGAAGTTTCGAATCACGCCCAAAAATGAAGTTGTAAATCATGTTGTAAGGGTGTTGATAAATGAAAAATTAAGTTGGGAAATAAAAGCTAAAAAACGTAGAGAGTGTTGAGAGGTGTAAAAACATGGACCTGAAATTTGACTAAGTACGGCTACTATGCCACAACCATGAAGTTGGCACGAATGGCCTCGACCGAGCTCTTCATTCGTGCTTATTTTAGGTTAAGCTACGATTAACTGGCTCTTCAAGTAACTCAGTGGCTTTAAGTAACCCAGCCCGGCTGAGCTCTCTATGCTCAGTCTGGCTGAGGTTTTAAGTAACTCAGTTTGGCTGAGCTCTTCGTTTCAGTTTGGCTGAGACTTTAAGTAACTCGGTCTGGCCGAGGTCTTCATGCTCAGTCTGGCTGAGGCTTTACGTAACTCGGTCTGGCCGAGGTCTTCGTGCTCAGTCTGGCTGAGGTTTTTCATGCTCAGTCTGGCTGAGACTTTTTATGCTCAGTCAGGCTGAGTTCGTCATGCTCAGTCTGGCTGAGGCTTTAAGTGATTCAGTCTGGCCGAGGTCTTCGTGCTCAGTCTGGCTACGGGTTTTCATGCTCAGCCTGGCTGAGGCTTTTTATGCTCAGTCGGGCTAAGTTCGTCGTGCTCAGTCTGGCTGAAGCTTTTCATGCTCAGTCTGGCTGAGGCTTTAAGTAACTCGGTCTGGCCGAGTTCTTCGTGCTCAGTCTGGTTGAGGCTTTAAGTAACTCGGTCTGGCCGAGGTCTTCGTGCTCAGTCTGGCTGAGGCTTTTCATATTCAGTCTGGCTGAGGCTTTAAGTGACTCAGTCTGGCCGAGGTTTTCGTGCTTAGTCTGGCTGAGGCTTTGAGTAACTTGGTTTGGCCGAGATCTTCGTGCTCAGTTTGACTAAGGCTTTAATCAAAGCGTTATTGGAATACCACACAAATAACTGAGATATAAGCTTGCTGTCATTAAAGTGTAGCCCATTTGATCAGAAATTTACATCATGTGAGAGAAGAACAAGAACATTCAAGTGTGTAGATTGCCAAAAAGAAAATACAATAACTAATAAGTACAAGAATGGGATATTATTGAAAATAACGCTTCAAGTGTTCGGCGTTCCACGGATGGGGGAGGTCTCGACCTTCCATGTCCTGAAGTCGGTATGTACCCGGACGAGGTCTGGCTTTAACAACGTAAGGTCCTTCCCACTTGGCTGCCAGTTTCCCTTCAGTTGGATTTTTGGTGGTAAGGGTTGTTTCTTGTAAAACAAGGTCCCCCATTGCGAACTCTCTCGGTTGGACTTTGCGGTTGTAGTGAGTTCTCATTTTCTGTTGGTATGAGGCCCATCTGACTGCAGTGGTTTCTCGGAGCTCTTCAATTAGGTCTAGGTCTGCCCGACGCAGCTCTTCAGTCAGTTCTGGATTTGGATGTAGAATCCTTGGGGTAGGAAGACCGACTTCCACTAGGATGACCGCCTCAGCGCCGTATGTTAAGCGAAAGGGGGTCTCCCCAGTGGGAGTTTGAGCAGTAGTGCGGTAGGCCCAGAGTACTTTCGGTAGTTCCTTAGCCCAGAGTCCTTTAGCAACTTCCAACTTGGTTTTGATGATCTTCAGAAGAGAACGGTTGGTGACCTCAACTTGGCCGTTGGCTTGGGGATGACCTAGGGAAGAGAAACATGGCTGGATTTGAAGCTCTGCACCGAATTTCTTGAACTTGGAATTGTTGAATTGTTTGCCGTTGTCGAAGACGATGGCTTGAGGGATGCCAAATCTGAATACGATTGACTGCCAAATGAATCTGGTTGTGTTCCACTCGGTAATTGTGGCAAGGGGTTCTGCCTCCACCCATTTAGTGAAGTAATCAATGGCGACAATGACAAATTTGTTTTGGCCTTAGCCAGTGGGCAACGGACCAACTAGGTCGATCTCTCATTTGGCGAATGGGTAGGGACTGCAAAGCGTGATTAATTTTGTAGGAAGAGCATGGGAGATGTTGGCAAAACGCTGGCACTTATCACTTTTGAGCACAAAGTCTGTCGCATCCTGATTAAGAGTAGGCTAGAAATAATCAGTGCGAAGTATTTTGTGGGCTAGAGATCGGGCGCCCGAATGATTACCACAGATACCCTCATGGATTTCCCTCATCATGTAGGTTGCTTGAGCAGGATTGAGGCATCTGAGGTATGGTCGTGAAAAACCACGTTGTATAAAAGGTCACCGACAAGAATGTAGTTGGACGACCGAGCCCTGAATTTGGCGGCCTATTGTTTATCGGCTGGCAGTTCCCTCGTTGTCAAGAAGAGAGAGATATCGGTCGCCCAGGGGATAGGTTTGTTTTGAAGAAAGTAGACTTGCAGTTAGTTTGGGGAAATGGCAGGGTGAGTCAGGTACTCGAGGCGGACACCGTGACTAAGGTCTGACTGGTCTGCCGAGGCCAACTGAGCCATTTCATCTGTCTTGGAGTTTTCTGTCTAAGGGATGTGCTTGATGTGGAAATTACTAAAGAGACGAACAAGAGAGAGTGCAATGTCCCTGTAAGCCTACATTGTGTCGTCCTTGGCATTGAATTCCCCCGTGATTTGGTCGACAATGAGCTGGAAATCACTGAACACTTGGATATGGCTGACACCAATGTTTCTGGCTAGGCGGTGACCTGCTATCAATGCCTCATACTTGGCCTCATTATTGCTTACATCAATAAAAAGAGGAGTGCACATTTGAAATAACCACCCTCAGGGGCGGTGAGGAAAAGACCAGCCACGCTGCCTTCTTTGCGGGATGATCCGTCGACGTTAAGGGTCCAAGAGTGGAGGTCTTTTGGCTCGGTTGGGGTTGGTGGAGGCAAATGAGCTGTGGGTGGAGTGGGATTAATGAATTCCAGGATGAAATCGGCAACAGCCTGCCCCTTAATTGCTGTCCGAGGCCGATAGGAGATGTCAAACTGGCTGAGTTCGACCGACCACTACATAAGTCTACCAGAAAGCTCTGGTTGTTGCATTATCTTTTTCAACGGTTGGTCAGTGAGGACCACAATAGAATGGGCTTGAAAGTAAGGACGGAGCCGTCTGGAGGCAGTGACCAAGGCTAAGGACATTTTTTTTTAACAATAGGTAATTCTGTTCCGCTCCCTTAAGAGCCCGACTGATGTAGTAGACTTGCTGTTGGACCGAGCTGTCTTCCCTGATAAGAGCTGCATTGACTGCGGTGTTTGACATGGTTAAATAGAGGAAGATGGATTCGCTCGTGATTGCCTGAGAAAAGAAGGGGGGTTGACCATGCACTGCTTCAACTGCTGAAAGGCCTCTTTGGATTCGGTTGTCCACTCAAAAGTTTGCCAAAGCACTTTGAAGAAGGGGAGGCACTTATCCGTTGCGCGTGAAATGAAGCGGTTGAGGGCGGCAACTCGGCCAGTAAGTCTCTGAACCTCCTTAACCGTTCTGGGAAACTGCATTTCAATCAAGGCCTTGATCTTTTCAGGGTTAGCTTCAATGCCCCGTTGACTGACCATGAAACCCAAGAACTTCCCAGATCTTACGCCGAAGGTGCATTTCTCCGGATTGAGCTTCATTTGGTACTTTCCTAGGGTGGCGAAGGTCTCTCGCAGGTTGGCCAAATGATCTGTGGAGAGCTTATTCTTGACTAGCATATCGGTGATATATACTTCCATGTTCTGGCCTATCTGGTGATGGAAGACAGCATTGACCAACTGTTAGTAGGTAGCCCCAGCATTTTTCAACCCAAATGGCATCACACGGTAATGGTAGGTACCTCGGTTGGTGATGAAGGAGGTGTGTTCCCAATCAGACGGGTGCATCAGAACTTGGTTGTACCTAGAGAAGGCATCCATGAAGCTGAGCATTTGATGACCGCCCGTGGCGTCAACCAGTAGATCTATGCGAGGAAGAGGGTAGCTGTCTTTGGGCCAAGCTCGGTTGAGGTCGGAGTAGTCGTCACAGAGCCGCCATTTACCATTGTTCTTACAGACCAGGACCACGTTTGACAACCATCTAGGGTAGTCCACGTTCTTGATGAATTGTGTCTCAAGGAGCTTATCGACCTCTGCAGCAATGAGAGTATTACGTTCCGGATGGAAGATGCGCTGCTTCTGACAGAAGGGTCAGAAGTGGGGCTCAATGCTGAGGCGATGAGTTATGAAGGAGGGGTCAATACTCGACATGTCTGAGTGGGTCCATGCAAATACATCGTTGTGTTCGATCAGGAGGGCAGTGAGGTCGGCCTTTGCTTGGGAGGGTAATTAGTTGCCGATCTTGGCAGTTTTTGCTGGGTTGGTGGGATCGATGGGGACCTCGATAAGTTCTTTCACTAGTTTCCCCCTAACCAGCTCGTCTTCGTCTTTGACATTGAGTCCCTCAATGATCATAGCCTCTTTCAGCTTGACTTCTTTGAGTGAGGCGACATAACATTCTCTGGCCACGGTCTGCTCTCCCCTCACTGTCCCGATCCCTAGATCGGTGGGGAACTTGATGGCAAGGTGGTAAGTTGATGTGATAACTTGGAAAGCATTTAGGGTAGTGAAGCCAAGGATGATGTTGTAGGCAGAGGGGCAGTCGACAACAAGGAAGGTGAGCAACTTGGTGGTCTGCCACGGGTACTCGCCGATTATGATGGGGAGATCGATAGAGCCGATGGAGGTCACCGGTTCACCAGTGAAACCGACCAAAGGGGTTTGGAGAGGAGACAAACTTTCTTCCCCGATCTTGAGCTGGCAGAAGCAGTTGAGGAAGATGATGTCTGAAGAGCTGCCGTTGTCTACGAGAACCTGTTTGACCTTGTAGTTGGAGAGGAGGGCCGAAATGATGAGGGGTCTTCATGGGGGTAACGAATGCCTGTGCAGTCGGCGTCCGTAAAGGTAATAGGCTTGGTCCACTGCCTAGGCTGTTTGGAGGGTCGGTCCAATGTGGCAACTTCTTTGTCTGAGCCCTGCCTTATTTTTCTGAGTTCTGCCCGCTGAGCCGAGCGGGATGGTCCTCCATAAGCAAGCCCGTCGAAAATAACTCTAATTTCTCCAACAGGTGGGGCAGGGTGACCTTGTGCTCGAGGTTGCTGTGGAGGGCGATCATGACCTTGGTTGGGTTATGCTGGTTGTCAGGGAGGGTGCGCCGGCGGTTGTTTCTGATGGGTTAAGTCCGTTGTCTCTACTGAGGGTGAGTTTCCGTGAATTGACTGAGACGTCCTTGGCGAATCAAGCCCACGACCTGATCTTTGAGGTTAACACACTCCTCATTGGCAATTTACCTTGCATCGGTAAAAGTCATTTAAATATGATGATTGTGTGGCACTTTTCGCGACACAAATTTGCATGGAAAAAATATACTTTTTGCAACAAAATATACGTCGGCAAAAGTAAACTTTTGGCGACACATTTACGTCGGTAAATGTTGCCATTTGCCTACGATTTGTTTGTCGATAAAACTTCACTTTTGGCAACGACAAACTAATATTGGCAAAAAATACACTTTTAGCAACACAATATGAATGGGCAATACAAATAAAATTATGGTCCTCTCGAGCGGCTAGGGAATATTCGGCGTTCATATACTTTGGGCTTTAGAGACGAGAGGTGCCATGGAGGTCGGGGGGTTTTTTAAGAGGGAGAAAAAGAAATCAAATGACCGTAGGCCAGCCATGAACGCCGTGAGGATGACCTTGTCATCGTTTTCCGCTACCTGCAAGGCTTCAGTGTTGAAACGGATAACGAAACTGCGCAGTGACTCCCCCTCGGTCTGACGGATGTTGAGGAGTTGGGTTGCCAGACGTCGCTGGCGCTAGGCTCCGATGAAATGGCTGAGGAAGAAGTTGCTGAGGTGCTGGAAAGTGGATACGGAGTCTGCTGGCAGTTGACTAAACGAAAGTCGAGTGGACCCTTTAAGTGTCGCGGGAAAAGCCCGACACATGATTTTGTCAAGGAAAGCATGGAGGATAATGAGGGTTCTGTAGGTCTCCAAGTGGTCGACTGGGTCCGTTGTACCGTCAAAAGAGTCAATGGTGGGCATTTTGAACTTAGGAGGGAGAGGTTTGTCCCTGATGAAGGCGACAAATGGGGAGTTGGCTGTGGTAGATGGCTTACGCTGTATATTCTGCATGACCCCTTGGAGTTGGAGCTTAATGGCTCGGAGTTCTGCATCCCAGAGAGGGATGTTGTCACCATCGGAGGGCAGCGGAGGCTGGACGCTGTTGGCCTCTCCTTCAGGGGTTGGTGGCGGAATCGATGGCTGTGGGCGTCGGGGTGGCAGGTTTATACCTGGGGGAGAGGGTTGCAAGCCTTCTACGTTGGGTGGATTAGGCTGCAGGATATTATGGCTCGGGGCTCGTTCTTGGTTGGGGGGAATATCAGGAGGTGGTGGAGGAGGCATAGGAAGGTTTCTTTGGAGTAGAGCGTTAATCAGGGCTTGGTTTTGCTCGGTCAAGCGGTTAATGCTATTGGTGAGCTCGGTGAATTACGGTGGTGGGTTATTTGGATTGGGAAGGTCGGCTTGATAATCGGGAACATTGGGGTGAGAAGCCATGGATCTAGTTGTGACCATCCACCTTCAAAGGTGGTAGGAGGGAGTTATTGGGAGAGGGTTAGGGGGGAGTTATCGGGGGGAGGGTCTCCGGCGGCAATGAGCACAACTGGCGCACGGAACAAGAAACTTTCCCACAGACGGCGCCAACTGATGATGCAGTTCGTTCCAAGTGGAATGGGTCGGACTTTTCTACGCTCCTCGAGCCTATGTCCGAATGACCAAGCCCACCAGAAAACCTACACAAGAGTTCAACGGGGAACGGGGAGTCCCCCAGCGAACCCTCCGACGAGCAAGTTAGAGAGAGAAGTGGAATGTGTGGATAGATTAGTGATAGAAAAGCTTAATCTTCTTCTTGTTTTCGACGTCTACTTATATCCTTTGGCAATCATTACGTTGTCCCTTCCGACTTGTCACATTGGCCAAAAGTCTATACTCTATCTTACCTTGCTCAGGGTGATGACGTTCTATCCCAACGGAGAGGGGTTATCGCAATAAATGCTGTAATGAGCCTCATTAATGGTGATATGTCGTGATAATAATTTTGCAGATCTTTATATGCCAAAGTGGCTTGTCCCTCTTTTATCATGTGTCTTGATGTTATTAACTTTTATTACTTCACGAGACTTCAACAGTGCTAGACTTTAACATTTAAGTTATATATTGAACCTTAAATGCTGAGTTATAGTTTTTATAAAGTTACCCACGTCAATAAACAATAATTATACGGTGGTTTTGGTAGAGCTCTGACTTTCATTTGCCTTTATGGGCTATCGAAACTTGGTCCATATGCAACACAAGTGGAAAGGAAAAAAAAATAGTGTAAGGAAAAGTATATCCCATTGAAGATCTCTGAGGCATATTTTAGCGAGCAAGGATTCCCTCTTAGCGGCCGACATCAATAAGAGCACTTATTGACCCCCAACTTACTAATGAGAAAAAATTAAAAATTAAAAAAATGCAATCAAGCCCTCTCTACTTTTGTTTTTTAGCCAAAGATAAGTTAAGTTTTCTACATTTATAACACGAGTACTCATTGTCACTGTCACACAGCATACATTAATCATTTGAAAATATTTATTTGTATATATATAAATAATATATAAATAAAAAATTCATATATAATTTATTTATATAATGATATGACTCAATATAAATCATTCACTTTAAATCAAAATATCTAAAAGATGACATTTATTTATTAATATAGTATTACCATATCATTCTTGTGATGCTTTATGTATGAATTTTATGTATAGATTGCATTTTTCTAAATATATATATATATATATATATATAATAAAACAAAATGAATTTTAAAAATATCTCACACATAATTGATTAGAACAATTGAGATCAATCCATCTATAAGATTGGCTATTAAGCCTCTATTTGGCAATGTGGTTGAGTTTTAAAATAGCCACATGGGTCTAAAATTGGTTAAAGTAGCCACTAGAAGAAAAAATACCATCACTTGCCCACAAACAACTCAGCGTTTGATGAATTTACCAAACTACCCCAGAGCACTTCTTGTTTCATTTTCACAGAAGCACCAATTCACACCACTATCGAACAAAATAGCCACATCATTTTCCACGTCATCTTAAAATAAAAATATAAAATATCCTTTTCTAAAAAATAAAACAAATAAAAAAAGGCATAAAAATAAAATCAAAATTACTATTTTCCACGTCATTTAAAATAGAAAACATGAAAAGGTGTTTTCCAAAAACAAAAAACAAAAATTAAACCAAAAAAAAAAGACAATAAAATAAAACCAAAATTAGCATTTTCCATGTCATTTAAAATAAAAAAAAAATGAATAAGCATTTTCCAAAAAAATTAAAAAATAAAAAAGTCAATAAAATAAAATCAAAATTAACATTTTCCACATCATTTAAAAAAAATGAAAAAAATCCTTTTCCAAAAGCAAAAAACAAAAAAACAAAAAAAACCGAAATTATCATTTTTCAGGTCATTTGAAAAAAAAAAACAACATAATAAAGCCTTTTCCAACAAAAAAAACAAATAAAAAATAACAAAAAAAAAAAACACACATTAAAATAAAACTGAAATAAGTATTGTCAATGTCATTTAAAATTAAAAAACATGAAAAAACCTTTTTGAAAAAAAAAATTAAACAAAAAAACGCCATCCGCCACCCACTTGCTACCACCACCTACCACCCGCCGCCGCCACCACCACCACTACCACCACCACCAGCTACTCACTACCCACCGTCACCACTTTCCACCACCGTCTTCCGTCGCCATTTGCCACCACTTGTCATTTCTCACTCTTTTTATATTTTTAAATTTTTTTAAACATTTTGTCAATTACCAAACACGTTTGTAGTTTAAGCTTGCTCTTGACTAGCATGTCGTCGACATATACTTCCATGTTTCGGCCTATCTGATGATGAAAGACAACATTGACCAACCGTTGATAAGTGGCTCCAGCATTTTTCAACCCAAATGGCATCACACGGTAATGGTAGGTACCTCGATTGGTGATGAAGGAGGTGTGTTCCCAATCAGACGGGTGCATCAGAACTTGGTTGTACCTAGAGAAGGCATCCATGAAGCTGAGCATTTGATGACCGGCCATGGCGTCAACCAGCAGATCTATGCGAGGAAGAGGGTAGCTGTCTTTGGGGCAAGCTCGGTTGAGGTCAGAGTAGTCATCACAGAGCCGCCATTTACCATTGTTCTTACGGACCAGGACCACGTTTGACAACCATCTAGGGTAGTCCACGTTCTTGATGAATTGTGCCTCAAGGAGCTTATCGATCTCTGCAGCAATGAGAGTATTACGTTCTGGATGGAAGATGCGCTGCTTCTGGTAGAAGGGTCAGAAGTGGGGCTCAATGCTGAGGCGATGAGTTATGACGGAGGGGTCAATACTCGACATGTCTGAGTGGGTCCATGCGAATACATCGTTGTGTTCGATCAGGAGGGCAGTAAGGTCGGCCTTTGCTTGGGAGGGTAATTAGTTGCCGATCTTGGTAGTTTTTGCTGGGTTGGTGGGATCGATGGGGACCTCGATAAGTTCTTCCACTGGTTTCCCCCTAACCAGCTCGTCTTCGTCTTTGACATTGAGTCCCTCAATGATCATAGCCTCTTTCAGCTTGACTTCTTTGAGTAAGGTGACATAACATTCTCTAGCCACGGTCTGCTGTCCCCTCACTGTCCCGATCCCTAGATCGGTGGGGAACTTGATGGCAAGGTGGTAAGTTGATGTGATAGCTTGGAAAGCATTTAGGGTAGTGAAGCCAAGGATGATCTTGTAGGCAGAGGGGCAGTCGACAACAAGGAAGGTGAGCAACTTGGTGGTCTGCCGCGGGTACTCGCCGATTATGATGGGGAGATCGATAGAGCCGATGGAGGTCACCGGTTCACCAGTGAAACCGACCAAAGGGGTTTGGAGAGGAGACAAACTTTCTTCCCCGATCTTGAGCTGGCAGAAGCAGTTGAGGAAGATGATGTCTGAAGAGCTGCCGTTGTCTACGAGAACCTGTTTGACCTTGTAGTTGGAGAGGAGGGCCGAAATGATGAGGGGTCTTCATGGGGGTAACGAATGCCTGTGCAGTCGGCGTCTGTAAAGGTAATAGGCTTGGTCCACTGCCTAGGCTGTTTGGAGGGTCGGTCCAATGTGGCAACTTCTTTGTCTGAGCCCTGCCTTATTTTTCTGAGTTCTGCCCGCTGAGCCGAGCGGGATGGTCCTCCATAAGCAAGCCCGTCGAAAATAACTCTAATTTCTCCAACAGGTGGGGCAGGGTGACCTTGTGCTCGAGGTTGCTGTGGAGGGCGATCATGACCTTGGTTGGGTTATGCTGGTTGTCAGGGAGGGTGCGCCGGCGGTTGTTTCTGATAGGTTAAGTCCGTTGTCTCTACTGAGGGTGAGTTTCTGTGAATTGACTGAGACGTCCTTGGCGAATCAAGCCCACGACCTGATCTTTGAGGTTAACACACTCCTCGGTATTATGGCTGTGGTCTTGGTGAAAACGACAATATTTGGACTGGTTTCTTCGATTGGAAAGAGTTCGTGACGGTTGGGGCCATTTGAGGGGGTAATCCCGTTGGATCTGATTGAGGACTTGTTCGATGGGGGAAGTAAGGGGTGTGTACTGCTCGAACCGGCCGGGCGGTCGGGCTGGGGCTGACTGGTCGGCTCGGGGGTGTTGATTGGTATAATGCGGTGTTTGGTTATTATACTGGGTGTTTCTGATTTCTGAATCTTTTCTCTTCTCCCTAGGGGGAGGATTTTTGGCTGTAGGGTCTTGGTGAGCGGCTACAGAATCTTTGGCGTTCATGTATTTTTGAGCTTTGGAGAGTAGGGCTGCCATGGAGGTCGGGGGGTTTTTATAGAGGGAGAAAAGGAAGTCGGATGACCGTAGACCGGCCATGAAAACTGTAAGGATGACCTTGTCATCATTTTCCGCTACCTGTAAGGCTTCAATGTTGAAACGGGTAATGAAACTGCGCAGCAACTCCCCCTCGGTCTGACGAATGTTGAGGAGTTGGGTTGCCGGACGTCGCTAGCGCTAGGCTCCGATGAAATGGCTGAGGAAGAAGTTGCTGAGGTGCTGGAAAGTGGATACGGAGTCTGCTGGCAGTTGACTAAACGAAAGTCGAGCGGACCCTTTAAGTGTCACAGGGAAAGCCCGACACATGATTTTGTCAAGGAAAGCATGGAGGATAATGAGGGTTCTGTAGGTCTCCAAGTGGTCGACTGGGTCCGTTGTACCGTTAAAAGAGTCAATGGTGGGCATTTTGAACTTAGGAGGGAGAGGTTTGTCCGTGATGAAGGCGACAAATGGGGAGTTGGCTGTGGTAGATGGCTTACGCTGTATATTTTGCATGACCCCTTGGAGTTGGAGCTTAATGGCTCGGAGTTCTGCATCCCAGAGAGGGATGTTGTCACCATCGGAGGGCAGCGGAGGCTGGACGCTGTTGGCCTCTCCTTCAGGGGTTGGTGGCGGAATCGATGGCTGTGGGCCCCGGGGTGGCAGGTTTATACCTGGGGGAGAGGGTTGCAAGCCTTCTACGTTGGGTGGATTAGGCTGCAGGATATTATGGCTCGGGGCTCGTTCTTGGTTGGGGGGAATATTAGGAGGTAGTGGAGGAGGCATAGGAAGGTTTCTTTGGAGTAGAGCATTTTGCTCGGTCAAGCGGTTAATGTTGTTGGTGAGCTTGGTGAAATACGGTGGTGGGTTATTTGGATTGGGAGGGTCGGCTTGATGATCGGGAACATTGGAGTGAGAAGCCATGGATCTAGTTGTGACCATCTACCTTCAAAGGTGGTAGGAGGGAGTTATTGGGAGAGGGTTAGGGGGGAGTTATCGGGGGGAGGGTCTCCGGCGGCAATGAGCACAATTGGCGCACGGAACAAGAAACTTTCCCACAGACGGTGCCAACTGATGATGCAGTTCATTCCAAGTGGAATGGGTCGGACTTATCTACGCTCCTCGAGCCTATGTCCAAATGACCAAGCCCACCAGAAAACCTACACAAGAGTTCAATGGGGAACGGGGAGTCCCCTAGCGAACCCTCCGACGATCAAGTTAGAGAGAGAAGTGGAATGTGTGGATAGATTAGTGATAGAAAAGCTTAATCTTCTTCTTGTCTTCGACGTCTACTTATATCCTTTGGCAATCATTACGCTGTCCCTTCCGACCTGTCACCTTGGCCAAAAGTCTATACTCTATCTTACCTTGCTCATGGTGAAGGCGTTCTGTCCCAACGGAGAGGGGTTATCGCAATAAATGCTGTAAGGGGCCTCATTAATGGCGATATGCCGTGGCAATAATTTTGCAGATCTTTATGTGCCGAAGTGGCTTGTCCCTCTTTTACCATGTATTTTGATGTCATTGACTTTTATTACTTCACAAGACTTCAACAGTGCTAGACTTTAACATTTGAATTATATATTAAACCCTAAATGCTGAGTTATAGTTTTTATAGACTAACCCACGTCAATAAACAATAATTATACGGTGGTTTTGGTAGAGCTCTGACTTTCATTTGCCTTTATGGGGTATCGAAACTTGTCCATATGCAACACAAGTGGAAAGGAAAAAAAAATAGTGTAAGGAAAAGTATATCCCATTGAAGATCTCTGAGGCATATTTTAGCGAGCAAGGATTCCCTCTTAGCGGCCGACATCAATAAGAGCACTTATTGACCCCCAACTTACTAATGAGAAAAAATTAAAAATTAAAAAAAATGCAATCAAGCCCTCTCTACTTTTGTTTTTTAGCCAAAGATAAGTTAAGTTTTCTACATTTATAACACGAGTACTCATTGTCACTGTCACACAGCATACATTAATCATTTGAAAATATTTATTTGTATATATATAAATAATATATAAATAAAAAATTCATATATAATTTATTTATATAATGATATGACTCAATATAAATCATTCACTTTAAATCAAAATATCTAAAAGATGACATTTATTTATTAATATAGTATTACCATATCATTCTTGTGATGCTTTATGTATGAATTTTATGTATAGATTGCATTTTTCTAAATATATATATATATATATATATATAATAAAACAAAATGAATTTTAAAAATATCTCACACATAATTGATTAGAACAATTGAGATCAATCCATCTATAAGATTGGCTATTAAGCCTCTATTTGGCAATGTGGTTGAGTTTTAAAATAGCCACATGGGTCTAAAATTGGTTAAAGTAGCCACTAGAAGAAAAAATACCATCACTTGCCCACAAACAACTCAGCGTTTGATGAATTTACCAAACTACCCCAGAGCACTTCTTGTTTCATTTTCACAGAAGCACCAATTCACACCACTATCGAACAAAATAGCCACATCATTTTCCACGTCATCTTAAAATAAAAATATAAAATATCCTTTTCTAAAAAATAAAACAAATAAAAAAAGGCATAAAAATAAAATCAAAATTACTATTTTCCACGTCATTTAAAATAGAAAACATGAAAAGGTGTTTTCCAAAAACAAAAAACAAAAATTAAACCAAAAAAAAAAGACAATAAAATAAAACCAAAATTAGCATTTTCCATGTCATTTAAAATAAAAAAAAAATGAATAAGCATTTTCCAAAAAAATTAAAAAATAAAAAAGTCAATAAAATAAAATCAAAATTAACATTTTCCACATCATTTAAAAAAAATGAAAAAAATCCTTTTCCAAAAGCAAAAAACAAAAAAACAAAAAAAACCGAAATTATCATTTTTCAGGTCATTTGAAAAAAAAAAACAACATAATAAAGCCTTTTCCAACAAAAAAAACAAATAAAAAATAACAAAAAAAAAAAACACACATTAAAATAAAACTGAAATAAGTATTGTCAATGTCATTTAAAATTAAAAAACATGAAAAAACCTTTTTGAAAAAAAAAATTAAACAAAAAAACGCCATCCGCCACCCACTTGCTACCACCACCTACCACCCGCCGCCGCCACCACCACCACTACCACCACCACCAGCTACTCACTACCCACCGTCACCACTTTCCACCACCGTCTTCCGTCGCCATTTGCCACCACTTGTCATTTCTCACTCTTTTTATATTTTTAAATTTTTTTAAACATTTTGTCAATTACCAAACACGTTTGTAGTTTATGTTTTTCTAAAAATAAAAAAA
>NW_021027638.1:1193514-1220837 GCF_004153795.1 Camellia sinensis | reverse complement strand
ACATAAATCAGCAATTTGCCATGTAATTTAAAATAAATAAAACACATGAAAAACCATTTTTGAAAAATAAAAACAAATTAATATATACAAATAAAAATGACAAAAAAGTAAATTAAAAAAAAAAAGACCAGAAAAATACGCCCATCCAAAAAAAAAAATATTAAAAACAGAAATTAGCATTTGCCACGTAATTTAAAAATAAAATAACACATGAAAAATCATATTTGAAAAATAAAACAAATTAATGTATAGAAAGAAAATAAAAATGACAAAAACATAAATTTAAAAAAAAGAATCATAAAAAATAAAAATCCGCCTCATCCAAATAAAAAAAAAAAAAAAGAAAAAAGAAAAAAAGTACAATGATGCTAACATACGGCTAGGAGTGGAAATGTAAAACATCAAGGGCAATTCGGTCATTAATATGTGGACACTCACCAAAAAGTTAAAAGTAAAAAAAAAACTAAAAAATTCTTCCAAATAAAACTTTTTAACACCAAATTAAAATATCTAAAAAAAATTAAAAAACTAAAAAATTAACCTACTTTCAAACGACACTTAAATTCGCTTGCTAACAATAAATTTACCTCCCAAAGAAGGTTCAACACTTTCCTAACACTTTCCTTTTTTTTCCTCTTCTTTTTCTTTATTCTCTCTCAACTATTTGCAATTCACTCCCTATTTTGTCCCCATCTTTTTCTTATTTTCCGCACAAAATGTAGGATTCCGTATTTGTGTAAATTTGAATGAGTTAATATAATAATTGATTATCTAAGTTAGTTCAATATATATATATATATATCTATATAATAAGTCACAAAGGTTTTTGAAAAATGTATCAAAATTTATGTGAGATACATTTTGATCCAATGACTGAGATTAATCCCAAGTATAGATCAATGGTTTATATCAAAATGTATCAAAGGTTTCCCGCCCAACACATTTTTGTGTCTCCCCCATACCCTCTGTCTCCCTCATACCCTCTGTCTTCTTCCCATACCCTCTATCTACCTTCTCATTCCTACTCTCTGATGAGATGTGAAGCTTGGCTTGGCTATACTATTTTGGACAGACAAATACTGCTGCAAAGTTGAGAAGCAGATAGTGAGGTGTGTATTGAGAGAAGCAGATGCGAAATTGATTTGAGAAGGTTGGAGAGAAGCATTTTAGCTCACAAACTGCACTCTTAACTGCTGGGTTGAATTCAAATTCAAAAGTTATTGAATTCATATATGCTGGGTTCTTAACTGCACAGTTATGTTTCGGGTTCCTTTCCTTTCCTCTCTTATATGCTGGGTCCGAATTAGGTCTCTTATATGCACAGTTATTGAATTCATATATGCTAGGTTCCTTCATATATGCACAGTTATGGGTTTAATAGAGTATTCTTATTATTTAGTGTTGAAAACATGACTTTATTTAGTATTCTCTCATTTTTGTTCTTCTTCTTGAATTTTTTTTTCCCCTCAGCTTTTGCCTTCATCAGAGCTTCATGTGAAACAGGATCTTGAAACAGAGAACTCGGCTGCTCGGTAATGTTAAACAAGAACTTTGCTCGGTAATGTGAAACAAAATGACTACTCCAAATTTTTAAACTGACTCAATAACATGCTGGTTTTGAAGCCAATTCAGTTCGGTGATTTTGTGATTTTGGTAATTTCTTCTTATTACTGTAAATACTACTGTAAATGTTTTGGTGATTTTGGTGATTTCTTCTTATTTCCATGTGGTGTAGATTGTGCTGGTTTTGAAACATATATTTATGTGACTCAACTGCTTAATAACATCAATTTTATAAATATAACTCAATTTGAGAGTGTAGATTGTGCTGGTGTCGAATATGTTATTTGGGTTCAGTTGAGTCACATAAATATATCAATTTTATGTGGTGTAGATTGTACTGGTTTTGAATATATTCGATATGTGTATATATACCCTCTGTCTTTTTTGTATAATTTTTTCTAGACTTACATAACCGAATTGAACCCAACTAATGAGAAGCTTGGCTTCAAAAAAATGATGATGAGTCTAGATGATATATGAGTCTAGATGATAATGACTTTAAGTATACTATGTTATTGCATGTTAAAAAAATGATGCGTTATTGTTGAGTCTAGATGATATATGAGTCATTAAATATATAAAATTTATACTTAGCTATACTATTGAGTCTACTCAGTAAAATATATTAAATTCACTCTGGATGATATTTATACTTAATGATTAAGAATAGCATTTTAAGAAAATATGATTTAGAAAATATTTATACTAGCATATATTTTCTTAGTTGATGATTAAGAAAATATTCACATATATTTTCTTATCATCAATGTAAAATATTCACATTACCAGCATATGTCATCAATGTAAAATATTTATACTTAATGACTACCAGCATATATCATCCAGAGTGAAGTTCCCCTTGCACCCAATGACTACTCAGTAAAATATTTATACTTAATGACTACTCAGTAAAATATATTTATGGTAGAAATATATTAAATTCTTATAATATATTTTTAATGAGTAAAAATGTATGTTATTTTAAGTATGAATGTTCATTTATTTTATTTAATGCCATTCACTTAGTTTCACATGGCTCCATGTATCCCCTTGCACCCAACAATATCACTTATTTTTTAATTGAAATCAGGAACTTCAACTTGAAACAAGAACTTTGCTCGGCTGCTTGGTTAGTTAATTAGGAACTTGGAGCCATAAAAAATAAAAAGCTCGGCTGCTCGGTTAGTTTATTGCTTTGGTAACGTTTGGCTGCAGCTTCTGTTATTGCTTTGCTTTGATATTGAGCCAACTGTGTTTTCAAAGAATTATGCTCAATGTGTTTACTGAGAAGAATTTTAATTGTTCACTGTTTTCAAAGAATTCTGCTCAATGTGTTTTCAAAGCAGAATTTCTTATCACCGAAGAGGAGTTGCAAAGGATTACCAAAATCACCAAATTCTGCTCAATGTGTTTATTGTCAATTGTTTATCACCAAAATCATAAATTTTGGTTCAGAAAATTGGTTTGGTGTTATACGCTAGAAAATTGGTTTCAAAAAAGGTTATTGACACATATTTGAAGACATGTTATTGAACTACTTGATGTTATTGAAGACATTTTTGAAGACATTTTTCTAATTATTGAACTACTTGATATTTGAAGGCATTTTTTAAATTAGTTATGTGGGTAATTATGCCCTAAATTTATTATTATTATTTCTTTTTTTGGAAAATATATTAACTTTTGATTTTTTAATTTTTTTTTTTAAGTTATGCCCTAAGTTATGCCCTAAATTTATTTTTTAAAATTATGCCCTAAGTTTTATATTTTAAGTTATGTGGGTAATTTGCTATTTTATTTTCTAAAACAAAATACTTATGTATACACATATCGAATATGTTATCACTTCTAATATATATATACACTATATGGGATTCTTTTTAACTTGATATCCTAAATAAGTACAAAAGTTGCCTACCCCTTTAAATCACCACTGCAATGTTGGACACTAGAGATCCCACAACAATAAAATTGAATGAAACTTTTGTGAAAACCATGCCACTCATATATCTATATTTATTACACAAAAAAATTTAAAAAATTGTATATAAAATTAGGTAGGAAATTAATGAAGTGGTGCAGCACGAGAGAGCATACTTCAGTTCAGTGGTTTGACCTTTTGCTTGGTTTAGTTCAGCCTCTTGAATGTGTTCAACACTCCAAAAAGAAAAAAAAAAAAAAAAGTGTTGTGGAGAATCCAAGCCCCCTTTTGGCTTTAGAGATGATTTTTTTATGACTCAAAATTATTGGTTTGAGATATCATATTCAAAAGAAACTTGATGATATATTTTACTGAGTGCTTTGATTTTTCTATGTTTGTTATTTAAAATGAAATTCAGTGCTCTCAAAAAAAATAGATGATCTTCACAAATCATGTGAATCTGTGAATCTAAGTGCCTTGGATTTTTTAATATTAGGTGCATTATATAAAAAGATTCTGTATATACAAATTGTGCATAAATTCAATTTTAAAAAATTTGGTTTGTTTGTTTACTTAATCATCAACAAAGAAATTATTAGGTGTTTACAATTTTTTTTAGGGTTTACTTAATCATCAACTAAGAAAATATTAGGTGTATTTTTTTCTTTTTATTATAGATTTAGTATACAATAACTTTAGTTTCTGTCAGTATTTACAATTTTTTTTTTACTTGCTCTTATATTTTGATTTGCAGTATTGGTGAACATTAAAAATCTTATATGTTTATTTCTTAATTTGCATTAACATTAGGGAGAGTTGTTATTTATTTGAGTTTTGTAGAGCATGTAATACAAGCAAAAATGTTACAAGTTATTTAAGAAAAAAAAAAATATATTTTTAATCTTAAAATTATTTACATCGTGCCTTCTGTCAATTTTGATTAAACATCGTGCCTTCTCTCATAACTATTAAACATTGAGGAAATGTGTCTCTCATCACCAAATTTCTGTCAATTTTTAATCAGAATTATTGTCAATTTTTTTAAAAAAAAAAAACATTAAACAGAAATTGGTTTGCTATTAAAAAAAAAAAAAAATTTTAAACCCCTTAGAACCATATATGTGGGTGGTGGAAGTTAGAAAAAGCACTTTTATGGAGTTTTACATAAATTCTAAAATTGCCTTTTCTAAAAAGCAAAAACTGCCAATGTTTGAGTCAAGTTGAGTGGGGAGATAGCCCCAGAAAAAGGAAGACTGAATGAGACCAGCTGTTGCACCGTTCCAGTTAAACTCTTGTGAAAATGGAAGCATTGCAATGCTCATATTCACCTAACAAGAAAAATTTAGAGCAGTTAGAATTTGAAAATATGATTTCATCTTGGTTAAGAATTGTTCAATATAATAGAACTGCCTTGCAGGTTGCAACTACTTAGGAGGAGAAGAAATATTCACAGTGAAAGCTAAAAATTATTTCAGAAAATATAGAAGAAAAAAAAGATTCAAGATTTGGTTTTTATAGACTATCCTCTGTTTCCCAATTACCAAATGGAGTAGCTGAGGAAAATATTCAATTTTTACTGATTCCTCATTTTGATATTTGCTCATATTTAGGTCATTTGGAAAGAATGAAGTAAAATCTCACGGGTATTGCCTAGTGCGAACAACTAATTGGCTTCGATTGGTGAAATTTTTTTTTTTTTTTTGGGTGAATAACATACGAAGGTGGTTCATACCCAAGAAAATTAAAAGGCAAACACAAAGATGCTAAATTGTTCTCAGACCAAACCGAGGGCTTTTGGCTATAGAATACGCTGCCGGGGGGCGAGGCATCTTTTTCACACTTTCCATGCAAGTTAATGTCAAGATCGCTAGAGATCCTCCGATACTCAGAAAGTGTATCATCATATGTTAATAGAAAAAAGGGTGAATTTTGAGTTTTAAGTGAATACCGGCTGTTCAATATTTTGGATGTCCAAAATTGAACTGGCACAAGCCCAGATTGCCAACCGCGTAATTTTTGAAGCTCATGTTCGATGTTTCCTAGCTTTTATTTAAATTGAAAATTAAAAAGTGAATAAAGAAACCCCTAAGCAAAGTTGAACTGAATTGAAAAAAAGAAGATTTATTTTTTTTTTTAATGAGTTTGATGAAATTGAGGTGAGGTACAAAAAATAAAAAATAAAGGTAAAATAGACAGAGGAGAAGAAAGTCACCGTCGACGATAGAAGTTGTCGTCCTTAGCAGAGGTTGTTCAACTTCGCCTTCTTGGCCATCGGTATTGTCACAAAGAGCAAGATAATTCACCCAAGAATTTCTTCCTTGGACGGGGTGCAACTCGTACATGGGCATGTGTGCAGGTATAGTTCAATCTATGTGCAATGCACGGCCGATTTGAGTATCGGTTCAAGTCCAATTTAAAGTGTTTTACTTTTAATTTATTGAATTTTTCTTTTTTATGATTTCTAGTCAAAATAAATAAAGGAAATCGAAACTAATTTGGTGAATAAAGTGGGAAAAAAAAAGTTATCATTTGAACATGATTTTCTCTTCTTAGAACATTAGTAATCTTTTAGAATTAAAAAAAAAAATTTGTTTATTTGTCTATCACAGAAAAAAAATATGTATTTTTATATTAAAATTTTTAATTTTTTACACAAATTAAAAGTACTTACTAAAAATATAAAATATTTATTTAATACAAATTTTTTAGAACAAATATGAAATTGAACATGTCTAGGATATGGGTTGGTAGTAAGTGAGGCAGTATTGTCCACATAGATGAAAATAACACTCCCTAATATTTTATACATTTATAAAATTTTGAGCGACAACTTGAATTTAATACATCAATTTTCAAGCCATATTTATTAGTTAAAGTTGCGGGTTAAAATATTGAGAGATAACTTTCCAAGTGTCAAAGGATAAACAGCGTGGAGTAATTCTCCAAAATCACCAAACAATCACTCCATACCATACTTGACATTTATGCATTGCAATTTTTGCCACATACTTTCATGCCCAAGTGTTCAAGTCCTACATTTGAACATATCAGACCTTCCTTCTGCAAGAGAATAATAAAAAAGATGATACAACTCATTAATCCTTTGAAAAATAAAAAACGTTAAGAACAATTGCAAGTAGAAGAAAATACTAATTTTTTTAACATGAAATTGAACTTGCCTAAGATATGGGTTGGTAGTAAGTGAGTGAGTATTGACCACATTGACGAAAATAACGGCCCCTAATATTTTATACATTTATAAAATTTTGAGAGACAACTTCAATTTAATAAATCAATTTTAAAGCCATATGAATTAGTTAAAGTTGCGGGTTGAAATTTTGTGAGATAACTTGACAAGTGTCAAAAGATATACAGCGTGGAGTAATTGTCCAAAATCCCAAAACAATCACTCCATACCATACTTGACATCTATGCATTACAATTTTTTCCACTTACTTTCATGCCCAAGTGTTCAAGTCCTACATCTGAACATATCAGACCTTCCTTCTGCAAGGGAATAATAAAAGAGATGATACAACTCATGAATCCTTTGAAAAAAAACTTTAAAATGTTGAGAACAATTGCCAATAGAAGAAAATACTAATTTTTTTGACATGAAATTGAATATGTCTAAGATATAGGTTGGGTTGGCGACAAACCTGAAAGAGGTCACAAACACGAGCTTCCTTGAAAAATTGTAGACATAGCTCTTTGGTATTGGATACTACTTCAAGTATGCCGACACAATTCTGATAGGGAAGTTTCTTTTTTTTATGGGAGAATAACATACGAAGGTGGTTCATACCCAAGAAAATTAAAAGGCAAACACAAAGATGCTAAATCGTTCTCAGACCAAACCGAGGGCTTTTGGTTATAGAATACGCTGCCGGGGGGCGAGGCATCTTCTTCACACTTTCCATGCAAGTTAATGTCCAGATCGGTAGAGATCCTCCGATACTAACAAAGTGTATCATCATATGTTAATAGAAAAAAGAGTGAATTTTGAGTTTTAAGTGAATACCGGCCGTTCAACATTTTGGATGTCCAAAGTTGAACTGGCACAAGCCCATATTGCCAACCGCGTAATTTTTGAAGCTCATGTTCGATGTTTCCTAGCTTTTATTTAAATTGAAAATTAAAAAGTGAATAAAGAAACCCCTAAGCAAAGTTGAACTGAATTGAAAAAAAGAAGAACTTTTTTTTAATGAGTTTGATGAAATTGAGGTGAGGTACAAAAAATAAAAAATAAATGTAAAATAGATGGAGGAGAAGAAAGTCACCGTCGACGATAGAAGCCGTCATCCTCAGCAGAGGTTGTTCAACTTCGCCTTCTTGGCCATCGGTATAATCACAAAGAGCAAGATAATTAACCCAAGAATTTCTGCCTTGGACAGGGTACAACTCGTACATGGGCATGTGTGCAGGTATAGTTCAATCTATGTGCAATGCACGGCCGATTTGAGTATAGGTTCAAGTCCAATTTAAAGTGTTTTATTTTTAATTTATTGAATTTTTCTTTTTTGTAATTTCTAGTCAAAATAAATAAAAGAAATCGAAACTAGTTTGGTGAATAAAGTAGGAAAAAAAAAAAGTTATCATTTGAACATGATTTTCTATTCTTAGAACAAAAGTAATCTTTTAGAATTAAAAAAAAAATTTGTTTATTTGTCTACCACAGAAAAAAAATTGTATTTTTATATTAAAATTTTTAATTTTTTACACAAATTAAAAGTACTTACTAAAAATATAAAATAATTATTTAATACAAATTTTTTAGAACAAATATGAAATTGAACATGTCTAAGAATATGGGTTGATAGTAAGTGAGGGAGTATTGTCCACACAGATGAAAATAACACTCCCTAATATTTTATACGTTTATAAAATTTTGAGAGACAACTTGAATTTAATACATCAATTTTCAACCCATATTTATTAGTTAAAGTTGCGGGTTAAAATATTGAGAGATAACTTTCCAAGTGTCAAAGGATAAACATCGTGGAATAATTCTCCAAAATCACCAAACAATCACTCCATACCATACTTGACATTTATGCATTGCAATTTTTGCCACTTACTTTCATGCCCAAGTGTTCAAGTCCTACATCTGAACATATCAAACCTTCCTTTTGCAAGAGAATAATAAAAAAGATGAAACAACTCATGAATACTTTGAAAACTTAAAAATGTTAAGAACAAGTGTAAATAGAAGAAAATACTAATTTTTTTAACATGAAATTGAACTTGTCTAAGATATGGGTTGGTTGTAAGTGAGTGAGTATTGACCAGATTGACAAAAATAACAGCCCCTAATATTTTATACATTTATAAAATTTTGAGAGACAACTTCAATTTAATAAATCAATTTTAAAGCCATATTAATTAGTTAAAGTTGCGGGTTGAAATTTTGTGAGATAACTTGACAAGTGTCAAAAGATAAACAGCATGGAGTAATTGTCCAAAATGCCAAAACAATCACTTCATACCATACTTGACATTTATGCTTTACATTTTTTTCCACTTACTTTCATGCCCAAGTGTTCAAGTCCTACATCTGAACATATCAGACCTTCCTTCTGCAAGGGAATAATAAAAGAGATGATACAACTCATGAATCCTTTGAAAAAAACTTTAAAATGTTGAGAACAATTGCCAATAGAAGAAAATACTAATTTTTTTGGCATGAAATTGAATATGTCTAAGATATAGGTTGGGTTGGCGACGAACCTAAAAGTGGTCACAAACACGAGCTTCCTTGAAAAATTGTAGACATAGCTCTTTGGTATTAGATACTATTTCAAGTATACCGACACAATTCTGATACGGAAGTTTTTTTTTTTTTTGGGTGAATAACATACGAAGGTGGTTCATACCCAAGATAATTAAAAGGCAAACACAAAGATGCTAAATCATTCTCAGACCAAACCGAGGGCTTTTGGTTATAGAATACGCTGCCGGGGGGCGAGGCATCTTCTTCACATTTTCCATGCAAGTTAATGTCAAGATCGCTAGAGATCCTCCGATACTCACAAAGTGTATCATCATATGTTAATAGAAAAAAGAGTGAATTTTGAGTTTTAAGTGAATATCGGCCGTTCAATATTTTGGATGTCCAAAATTGAACTGGCACAAGCCCAGATTGCCAACCGCGTAATTTTTGAAGCACATGTTCGATCTTTCCTAGCTTTTAATTAAATTGAAAATTAAAAAGTGAATAAAGAAACCCCTAAGCAAAGCTGAACTTTATTGAAAAAAAGGAGAATTTTTTTTTTAATGAGTTTGATGAAATTGAGGTGAGGTACAAAAAATAAAAAATAAAGGTAAAATTTACGGAGGAGAAGAAAGTCACCATCGGCGATAGAAGCCGTCGTCCTCAGCATAGGTTTTTCAACTTCGCCTTCTCGGCCATCGGTATAATCACAAAGAGCAAGATAATTAACCCAACAATTTCTGCCTTGGACGAGGTGCAACTCGTACATGGGCATGTGTGCAAGTATAGTTCAATCTATATGCAATGCACGTCCGATTTGAGTATAGGTTCAAGTCCAATTTAAAGTGTTTTATTTTTAATTTATTGACTTTTTCTTTTTTATAATTTCTAGTCAAAATAAATAAAAGAAATCGAAACTAGTTTGGTGAATAAAGTAGGAAAAAAAAAGTTATCATTTGAACATGATTTTCTCTTTTTAGAAGAAAAGTAATCTTTTAGAATTAAAAAAAAATGTTTATTTGTCTATCACAGAAAAAAATAATGTATTTTTATATTAAAATTTTTAATTTTTTACACAAATTAAAAGTACTTACTAAAAATATAAAATAATTATTTAATACAAATTTTTTAGAACAAATATGGAATTGAACATGTCTAAGATATGGGTTGGTACTAAGTGAGGGACTATTGTCCACATAGATGAAAATAACACTCTCTAATATTTTATTCATTTATAAAATTTTGAGAGAGAACTTGAATTTAATACATCAATTTTCAAGCCATATTTATTAGTTAAAGTTGCGGGTTAAAATATTGAGAGATAACTTGCCAAGTGTCAAAGGATAAATAGCGTGGAGTAATTCTCCAAAATCACCAAACAATCACTCCACACCATACTTGACAATTATGCATTGCAATTTTTGCCACTTAATTTCATGGCCAAGTGTTCAAGTCCTACATCTGAACATATCAGACCTTCCTTCTGCACTAGAATAATAAAAAAGCTGATACAACTTATGAATCCTTTGTGTAACAACTCTCACTTTACTCTAGTCATGCTTGCATGTGTTTACATGATCTTGTCTTGTTAAGTTGCATTTGCAAACCTTGATTTGTTCAGCAAAAGTACTGCTTGCATGTTTTGTTCCTTGCTTAGTGTGAGTTTAGCCGAGGTCATCGTAAGCCTAGGTTACACCTTTGAACCTCTTACACCTAGGACCATCTTGGAATCACTTTGGTTGATCTCCATCTTCACCCTGGCATATTGGCCGAGATGTCATTATCTAGACCAAGGTCTTCATCACCAAGGCCGAGATGTTATCATCTAAGTATCCTAGATCTTTGACCCTTGCACCTAGTAATCTTGTTCCTGGAATGGTGTGACCTAGACCGAGGTGTGGCACAACTAGGCCAAGTGTTGTCCTTCCTAGCCGAGATCATTGAGACCTTACTTGCCGAATCTTTGTCCTAACAGAGATCGTTACCCGTTAAAGTGCCCATGTCACCTTACTTGTTGCTTACACTTTGTCATGCTCTTGTCTTGTCAAGAAGTCACCTTTTTGAGGAGATCCAATCTGGCGTTGCCACGTGTCCCAGCAGAGGGTTAAGTCAGTAGGCTAGTGTGAAAACATATCATTTGCTACATGTCTTTGTTCTTGAGGAGAGAGAAGCTCTAGGAAGAGGAAGAGGAGTTCTTAGAGAATGATTAGATTTCCAAGCTTGATCTTCACACCTTGAGCCGTCAGATTCGTGTCTTGAGGTTAGAATCTTGATCTACCCTGATTGTTCTTATTGTTCATCTAGCTGCATTACATGATCTAGCACGATTCATGAGCGATGCATTGTTTTAGAGTTCGATTTTTGAAAGAGAAAATGGTGTTTTTGTGTTCTTGAAAGGAAGCAATGTTTTGATCCGAAAGTTTGTAACAAGTTCCATGTTTTTGTGTTTGTTTCCATGAAATCTTCAAGTAAGGGTACCCAGGTCCATGTTTTCAAACTCATCTCATGAAAACTCAGATTTTGAATAAAGAAGTTATGATTTTAGCATTCTTGCCCTTCATGTTCTTCAAGAGGGAAACCCAGGTTTTTCCCCAGACTTCATTTCCTTGAATGTGGTTGTCAGGAACACACCTCGGCCAAGAGGCATGGGACCTCGGCCTAGACCTGGTCGGTACTAAACATGTTTTCCCGAGATGAATAGGCAGTTCTGTAACTCCCAGCGTGTTTTGCTTTGTTTTGACTTGGTTTTGAAAGAAATGCCGGGATCATTTTCATTCATATAAAGCTTGCTATAGGGATGCATTTCATATCCATCTTTGAGCATCTTGTAGGCCTTGGATCCTTGCTTGTAATTCCTACACCCGAAGAACTATGTTAGTGGTATTTTTGATGAAGCTATGTTATAATGTTTTGACAAAAGGTTTGCTTTGCTTTGTTTTGGAAAAGTATTTGATCAAGCATGAATGATTATCCCTAGTTTTTGTATCATGTATTATATTTGTTTTGATGAAATTTTGGGAAAGTCCTTAGTGCGAGGGGACTGTAATGCAACTGCACCCTTATTTTGAAAGTCCTTAGTGCCAGGGGACAATAATGCAACTGCACCCTTGTTTTGAAAGTCCTTGTTTTGAAAGTCCTTAGTGCCAGGGGACTATAATGCGACTGCACCCTTGTTTTGCCACTGACGGTTTTCTGCGTGGGTTTGTTTGTCCGGAATGCCATCCCTTGTATTATATTGATGCTAGTAAGCATTCATTGAAGCTTTGAAGACTTGATAGATGGACTTGGTTCATTCCTTGGCTTTTGTATATGATATGCTATGTATTGTTTTGAAAAGAGATCTTGAATATCATTCATGCAAACCTTTATTTCTAATATCATTCACTGAGTATCTAAGCTCACCCTCTCTTATATATATGTAGGTGACGAGTAGGAAGGCGGTGACTCCTAGATGATTGTTGCTAGTTGTTTTGGATTCATGTTTTGTAGCATCTTGAAGATTATGCTTCTTGGCTTGTAGTTACTTCTTTTGTATACGTCGGCTTGAGAAGCCTTTTGATCAAGATGTGTTTTGTACTTCCTTTTATTTGTATCCAAGTTATAAACCATGTTAAGATGTATGTCATCTCATTTGATCTACGCACAGCTCCTATGGACTACTTAGATTTAAATTTATAGCTTCCGCACATGTAAGCCCCATATGTATACTCTGATTGTGTGTGAATCTTGTAAGTTGGCCTTCAGTAAATCTCGGATTACTGGCCATCACGACACCATTCTATTAGGGGCGGTTTGGGGTCGTGACACTTTGAAAAATTAAAAATGTTAAGAACAATTGCCAATAGAAGAAAATACTAATTTTTTTAACATGAAATTGAACTTGTCTAAGATATGGGTTGGTAGTAAGTGAGCGACTATTGACCACATTGACGAAAATAACAGCTTATAAAATTTTGTGAGATAACTTGACAAGTGTCAAAAGATAAATAGCGGGCTGAAATCAATTTTGATTAGTTAACGTTTGAGAGACAACTTCAATATTTTATACATTTATGAGAGGTAACTTGCCAAGTGTCAAAGGATAAACAGCGTGGAGTAATTCTCCAAAATCACCAAACAATCACTCCATACGATAGTTGACATTTATTCATTGCAATTTTTGCCACTTACTTTCACGCCCAAGTGTTCAAGTCCTACATCTGAACATATCAGACCTTCCTTCTGCAAGGGAATAATAAAAAAGATGATACAACTCATGAATCCTTTGAAAACTTAAAAATGTTAAGAACAATTGCCAATAGAAGAAAATACTAATTTTTTTAACATGAAATTGAACATGTCTAAGATATGGGTTGGTAGTAAGTGCGGGACTATTGACCACATAGATGAAAATAACAGTCCCCAATATTTTATACATTTATAAAATTTTGAGAGACAACTTCAATGTAACACCCTAAAAAAAACAGTATAAGACAACCATTCATATAATCCATAAACATAAGAGAAATAGTATATATTCATCAAAGTGTTCTTTACAAAAGATGTTACATGTTAACAAATAAAATAAAGGCCCCACGGGCTTACATCTTTCCAAGTATAACTTGGTTACAGCAAAAGAAGTGTTCTAACTCTTTACGTATAAAGCCCTTGGCTTGAATTACATGTAACACAAAAAGAAAAAGAAGCCTTCAGCCCCTAAGCCTCCGAAGCTATGTCCTTGGAGACGACATGTCACCTGTACCAGAAAATGGTGTCCCAAGTAGGGTGAGCCAAAGCCTAGAAGAGATATGCTAAATAGAATATGGGAATTAACTAAAACATTAACATCTGATAAATGTCTAACACTTAATAAACTATATACATCATCATTGTAACAAATCAACGTTACACTACAACAACTCTGTAGACACCCCATTTTTGACCGTCCTCAAGACTTGGACGTCACCATTTGAACACCCGGTGATCATCCATGTTTGTGTTCGTTTGGAGTTCCCGGAGGTCTCGGCTACGCGCCTTTCCTCAGGATCTCCGAACTCGACTGTTTAGTGTCTGGTTTTGCACCAAACACTTGTGTTTTGCCTTGGAGGGGTAGGGAATGCCTTGTGAGGCATCCCCACACATCACCGGCCATGGCCAGAGGCCACCGGCTGGTGTTTTGTTGCCATCGGCAATGTATATTGCCGGTTGGCATTCTTTGTTGCCGGTTGGCAGTCCATTTTGTCAAAATGGCAATTTTGAGCCGCCGATTACTGTTCATCTGCTTTTGCAGATATTTTAATATAGCTGGATTGCATTTTGTTCCCCTCCATACACGTGTATGGAGGGATGGCTTCCTTGTTAGCTTCTTGAGTAAGCTTTACAAGATTGGCTTCTCTAAAAGAGGAGCCCTCCTCTCTTGGCTTTAGGGTTAGACAAAAAAGGTTAGAAAAGTTGTGAGAGAAGCTCTGGTTCTAGGTTTAGGGTTTGTAGACACCCCATTTTTGACCGTCCTCAAGACTTGGACGTCACCGTTTGAACACTCGGTGATTATCCATGTTTGTGTTCGTTTGGAGTTCCCGGAGGTCTCGGCTACGTGCCTTGCCTCAGGATCTCCGAATTCGACCGTTTAGTGTCTGGTTTTACACTAAACACTTGTGTTTTGCCTTGGAAGGGCAAGGAATGCCTTGTGAGGCATCCCCACACACCGCCGGCAGTGGCTAGAGGCCACCGGCTGGTTTTTGCTTCCACCGGCGGTCGACACTGTTTTGTGACGGTCGGCACTCAATTTTGCCAAAATGGCATCTTTGGCCGGCCGACTACTGTGCATCTGCTTTTGCAGATATTTTAAGACAGCTGTCTTGCTTTTTGCTCCCCTCTATACACGTGTATGGAGGGATCTCCCTCTTATGAAGCTTGTCTTGTAAGCTTTACAAGACAAGAAGTTCCATAAAGAGGGGGGGCTCTCTCTTGTTGCTAAGGTTAGACACTTGAGACACTTGAGAGAGCTTAGATAGCCATTGTTAGGGTTTGAGTTCTAGGGTTAGGGTTTGATACACCTTATCTCTCTCTTTTTCCCTCTTGTGTGTGTTTTAGTGTGTTTAGTCCATACTATTGCACACAAACACATAGTGTTTCACCATCCTATAGCTACTGAGGTTCTAAGGGACTGATTTTGGTGTTTTGGTGTTGGATTCAAGCCAAAGAGGGCCATTGGAGCACCATTGTTGAAGAGGTCTTCAAGGGTGAGAATCTTACCCCTTTTTACCCCAATCTTGCATTGTATTTTTAGTCCTCTTGATTGTTTATTAAGAGTGTTTTGTGGTTTGAGGGTGTTTGACCCCTCTTAGGCCTTGAAAGGCCCCATTTTGAGCCATTTTGTGCTAGTTTTGGGACTTTGGTATTTGGGCCTCTTCACCACTGAAATCTTGAGGGATTTCAGTGGTGGAGATGGTGCCTTGAAGTCTCCAAAAGGGGAGGGCCACCCCCTCTCCTTGTTGTCCTTGAAAATGGCATGTTTTGGCCTCTAAAGGGAGCCTATGTTTGAGCGTGTGTTGAGCATGTATAGACTGTTTTTCATGCTTATATTTCCATAATATAAATTGATTTTAAATTGGTTTTGGTACTCCATGCATGCTTAGCATAGTTACCATGTAATGTCTTGTGATCCCTTAACATGTCTTAGGTTGTGTGCCTTTGTTTCTAGCATGTTTTAGGCTTACATTTGTGAAGATTTTGTGCTTATCTTGACATGTTTTAGGTCTGTCCATAAGTGTTTGGGTTGATCTTGGCATGCTTAGTATAGTTGGTGGAGTTTGGGTTTCTTTCTTTATTTTTCTCATTTTTACCCACATTTTCCTCTTCTCACTTTGATTTTACACTCTCTCTTTATTTTCTCTCTCCTAGGGTTTTGAAATTTGGGATTTCTAACCATTTTCCCTTAGTTTCTCCTTTTTCTCCATTTTTCTCTACCTTTCCCCATGGCTAGCGATGAGGTTCCCCTTCCTGACCCGACCATAGATATTGATACTGCCCTTGGTGCAGATATAGAGGCCGAGGATGCTCCCGCTTTGCCTTCTCTTGCCGAGAGGCCATTTGATGTGACCACTTACTTGCCACGCACTCACATTCTCCCGCCAAGCAGGATTTTACGATTTATGGGCTTCATTCCTGGGCTGGAGAAGGACACACTATTACGCGAGCCCATGGAGCGCTTATCTGCCGATGCCTCCATGGTATGCAACGTTCCTTTGTTTTGTACATATGTGACTTTCCTTTGTTTTGTACATAAGTGAAACAAACCATTCTTCTCTGCTGTACACATATTGATACATTCCCCATTTACAGGCTGTAGCCAGGAGGATTATCGGTTATGGGACCATATCGGGGCCCTCGACGTTGGTGCGAGCGGCTTCCCGCGAAGGTTCTCACAGTAGTTGATCCCGCCGGCTTTGGGCCCTTCTGCTCTGGGCTCATACAGATGCAGGCTGAGTCAGTGCTATACGGAGCATTGGTCGAGAGATGGTGGGACACCACAGACTCGTTCCACTTTTCTTCGACCGGGTAGATGACGCTAACGCCATATGACTTCTCAATGCTCACTGGCTTGCGGGTCGAAGTTGGTAGCCCAATCCCATTTGATCCAAACATGGCGCTGTGGAGAGCTGCATACCTCTAGCTTCTTGGAGTGATCCCGGATGTCAACAGTCAGGGGATGGTGTGCTACAGCTGGTTTTATGATCACTTCATCGACCGTCAGCCAGCTATTGCAGATGAGGTTGCCCAGTATGCCTGTGGCTTCCTCATGTATCTCCTCGGTACTACCCTATTTGTGAACAGGGAAAATACTGTGGAGATATATCCTCTAGGGGCACTGGTACACCTACCGTGCGTGGCAGAGTATGATTGGGGTGGCGCTGGCCTGGCCACCTTATATTGCTATATGAGCTCCGTGTCCCGCCGCAAGGCGGATTTACTCGGTGGCTGCTGGAGAGTTTAGGAAGTACGCGTCTCACCCCTTTATTTTTTTTACTCAACTTTGCGTTTTGTACTTTGCATTTCCTGCTCGTCTTTACTCTGCATTTCATATATGCTAATCTGCTTTATTCATTCTTATCTGTTTACAGCACTGAGTTAACGCAAATTTCACCACTCTAGCTCCAGTCCCAGTGAGGTCGATTGAGTTGTCAGTACCCCGCACTCGGTACTACAACTCACGGTTCAAACGCCACATAGATCGGACCTTCCCATACTTCCCCCGCTTTTTTGATTCGATCAATGCGAACTAGGTAACACAATATCATTCTTTGCATTGCATATCACCGTTTCCACATTGTACTAGCATCCTCATACTGTTGGCATCTGCCACTGCACTGTTTTGCTCATTATACACTGATTTTGTAACACTTCACTGATTTCTGACACTGAATGATATCTAACACTACACTGTTGCTGCACTGACATCTGACACTAGATTGATTCACAGGTTGATTGACATCCTTGGGCGGGTATCCTTCTAGCGCCTAGAGCGACTTATGCTGCTACTTGGTATGCCTCTACGATGAGGATTCTGTTCGAGGGCCCCTTTGGTAGGGCCTATTATTTGGGGAGAGGTTCATCCGTCAGACCAGAGGGGTTGCCGATCTAGACATTCTGCATCCTTCTCCTGCAAGCATGACGACAGTTGATGAGATACAGGACAGACCTATGATCAACCTCTTGATATAGGAAGAAGACGGTGATAGATACCTTATGGCCGGCGACTTCACTACCTTCTTGCACACTCAGGTGATGGCGCTTCTCACCCCGGGCGTGGACCATGCTGTTCCGGAGGTCGTGGCTATTGCAGCTGGTGCTGGGGATGCCCCTGCTAAAGGTGCCCCTGCCGTTGCTCCTATTCCTGGGTTTCTTGTGATTCCCATGGAGATCACATTCATGCGCCCAAACGGGGTGCTCGAGCACATTCCGATAAATGAGATCGAGGAGAGGGACTGTCGAATAGTGTTCGCTCCAGGCATTTAGAAGGTACACATTTCTTTTTTGTTTCCACTCACTATACTTCATCTTGTTTTATTGCTTCTGTTTCTGGCTATATTTTTCAAACACCGCTCTCGCTTTTGTAGGTGCCTTGGGCATTTACAGATGACCTTGCACGGACCGTCGATCGGCTACACCTCATGGTGCGACAGAGTCAAACTGCTCTAGCTACTCACGGGCTTGAGGTAAGCTTTGCCTCTAGTTTACAGTCATTTCATTCCGACATTATTTGTCATCTTATAACTATCTGCACTCTTCTTTCCTTTCTTTTTTTTTCGTCTTGGACCAGCACCGGTGGCACCTGTAGGACCTCCTCCAGCTACGAGAAAGAGGCGGACCGAGTGAGGGGTAGAAGAGGAGCTGATCGAGGGAGACGCTGAGTGAGGCAGTGCTCACCTTCCGAGGAGTCCTTTGAGGGCTCTCTGACCCCTAAGGAGGAGGAAAAGGAGTTTTATATGTAGTCTAGCAGCACCAGTGATGACAGCGATGCACCTTCTGCACAACCGAAGAGGAGGAGAGCTGGGACGGACTATTGATGACAATGATGACTTTCTCTTTTGGTGTTTTGTTTTTGTTTGTTTTTGTTTTTGTTTTTGTTTCTATTTCTTTGCTTTGTAGTTTGCAAGTTTTCTGACTTAGGCATCGGAGAGGTTTCCGGCACACACCCGCCGGCTAGCTCACGTTTGTGTTTTCAGGTGATAAAGCGATGTCGTATGGAGGAGCGCAGACTTAGTCAATAGGATTATACGAGAAGGTGTATTTCTTTCCCGTACAGGTATGATAACATTTTAGCTATTATTCATGGGATTTTTGGTTATATCTAATGTGATGCTTCGTTATAATTTTATTTTTTATTTCTAATTGTGACTCAGAAAGTATGGAATTATGATATTTTCTTCTTTAATTATAAAATGCATATTTGAAGGGTGTGTACCATAATCTTTCCCAAAAGGTGATTTGATATGTGCTACTCCAACCCTTTCATTAAATTTTTTTATTAAAATCTTTTTAAACATTCTTCTCTTAATCCAAAATTTTCTTTTTATCAAATTTGATGGGGAAAAAAATCATCTATCTTTTTAAATTTTATTAAATTCAAATTTGATGACACATTATTATGGTACATGTGAATATTGATCCCATTCTAATTGTAGTAATATAATTTGAAGAAGAATTTAAATTTGAAATTTTATTTTATAATTTAATAAAGGACGATCCTAGTGAACAACTGCTGTGGGCAGTCGAGGCTTTGAAAGCCGCGGGGATGAACAAGCAACAAATATCCGCAGTTGTGGCAAAAACTGTGGAGGATGCTTTCCCCCCTCCACTTGAGGGTAGTTCAAGCCAGTCAGAAAATCGGGATAGGCCCCGTCATGCCAAGGCAGTTCCTCCTATTCCCGCCCCTGCACCCGGGAAAGATCAGAAAGCTAAGGTGGCGCCTGCCGACCCTTTCGCCTGTACAGCTAGTAAGGGCGCTCAAAAGTACCTGCCCCGGGGATGCAGGACCTTTCATGCTCTCTACATGCCTTTGTCCAAGGCACTTCAGATCCTTGCCGAGAAGGGGCACCTTAAACCTTTGGAGCCTCGGCCTCTCCCGAAAAATCTCCCTGTAACCCATGATGCTGCTCAGTACTGCGCGTACCACCAGCAGACAGGCCATGCTACCGACAATTGCTTCCGCCTCCGTCATGAGGTGCAAGATTTGATTGATAACGAGGTTATCCTCCCGTCCACCTCAGCCAAGTCCGTTACCACTCAGCTATTGGACTTTGAGGACACAGATACTGCAAGTATGTAATTAGAAGATGAACCACCTGTGGGCGGCATCTGGATGTGTTTTGAATGTGGCGTCTGGCACACATTTTTGAGTGGCTATGGACGCTAACTTTGTAAATCCCGGCTTGGGTATCGAGTCAATCTTTTGTTTTGAGTCTGTCTCTTTGTCTTGGGTCAGTCTTTTTGCTTAAGGGTCTGTCTTGTTGTATCGAGTCAGTCCCCTTTGTATATAATACCAGGTGATTCTGGGGTTGTTGCCTCGAACACCATTTTGTCTTGTAATTATCTATTTTTGTTTTGAGTCTGTTTCTGCCGAGGGGCCAGTTGCACCAACAAATCCGAATGAAACAGCTGTTGCTATCTCAACTTCATGCTTGCTTTCAGCATAAGTGCCAGAGAATTTGATTGGGCTGACAGTACATCTCGCCTGCTCTCCTGCGCGCCAAACTCATTGCATTAACCTAAGTTTTTCAAAAAACAAACCTTTTGAACACTGCGGTGATGAAAACGAAGAGGAAGGAATTCCTCGGCTTTTGCAAAATTTTGATCATTTTGAGAGAAAGAGAGGCGTACTAAGCCTTTTTATGAATGAAATCATGCTTGTCGGCGTGAGTACTGAGGAGGATCCTGGCTGGATCCAGATTGGTTCCACACTATCTTCGGCGCGAGCGATTTGTCGCTTTCTTAAAAACTTTCAAGAACAAATGTTTTACGCGGCCCTATGAAGACTTGTGTGGAATTGTTCTTGAGATTGCGTAGCCCAGGATCGCTCTCAGCCTCAAGATTCAACCCACCCGCTTCGAACCTTGAACCCATTCAGAACATCTAAACGGCCGACTGTCAGAGAAGGCCCGTGTGGCCAGTTTTGAAGTAGCCTTCAACCCAAAAGACACCAAAGTCGAATAAAAAAGATTAGATCTCACCAGAAGAAGCTCGTGGAACTACCATGATGGATTCTTCTGCAAATCATTGCAACAGTCGTTCTCCCAGACACAGAGAGGCTTCAACTTCAAAAACCATTTGGCATGGACTTGTTACACTTTTACCCTTTGAGAGGCTCGCTGGGCCGAAAACCCGGAAGGGCGACCCAGGCAAAAGTTAGAGTAAGAGAAAAATACAAAAAAGCAAAAAAGCAAAAAATGCAAAAATACAAAGGAAGAAAAGAAAAAGAAAAGGAAAGGAAAATGCAAAAAATAAGTAAAAAAAAAAGAAATCAAAGAAAAAGAAGCTCGCAAGGTCGAAAACCCGCATCGGGCGCCTTGGCAAAAATTAGAGCCTGAAAAGTGAAGGTTAAAATACCCGAGTGTACCTTAACCGGAACTACGTGAGGCTTGATTCCCATGTTTGGGATACGTAGGCAACTTCATCATGAAGTCCAGCCCCCAACGCTTTCATAGCGTCTCGGTCCATGCAATGGTTTCGACTTCATCCCAAAATCCAGTCGCCAACGCTTCCAAGGTGACTGTGTCCATATATTTGTTATAACCGTCTTCGTCATGTCTGTGTCCAAGAGCTCGACCACCGTCAATGAAGACTGTTTGTGGATTGCTGCGGCACCATCTAAACAAGGGGCAACTTTCCGTTGCCATGAACCGTCGTGAGCCGCCATTCAAACCAGGGGCAACTTTCCGTTGCCTCCCACCCCCTTCAAACCAGGGGCAATTTTCCATTGCCTCCGATCCGAGGTTGCGCATCTCGAAGAGTAAGTTCCATGCTTGTTAAGCATCAGCTGTTTGAAAAATAGTTTTTGAAAATTTTTACTGAGGTTGACTATTTTCTCGAAAACTATTTCATTTTCCAAAATTGAACCATTGTCTTGGACCTAAAAAGGATAATTTTCAGTGCTTACAGCCTGACTTGCATGCTTTTCAAATAAAAAATCAAACAAGTACGTTAATCCGACTCTCATTTTGATCAAACTTGTTTTAGTAGAAAACCAAAACGAAAAGAGTGGTTAAAAATGATGAACTAGGGGCACAGTTGAGCTAGGCGTTCTGTCTCCCCCCCCCGGTCATCGACGTACTTGCCAGAAGAGCGCTCTACCCACCAGAAGAAATGGCCGTGAGCTAACGGCATTGGGCATGAACCTGCAACTTCCTATTCATTCATTAAACACCTCGGGGAGGGATAAAAATGAGAGAATGAAGAATAGAGAGGTGTAAGTTGAGAGAAAAGTGAGGAAAAGGGTTTTGAGAGAAAATCCGAGCTTGAGAGTCGAGCGATGTGAGAATCACAAATCAGAAAGGGTGGGGAGCAATACCCAGAGAAACTGGCTCTTCGTGATCTGAGGTCCCCCCGTCTTCGCTAACGCGTCTGTGTGTTGTGTCTTTTTGATTTGTTGGTTTCATCCTTCGCTTTGGGTTTCTCCCGAGCGTGTCTCGTTATGTTTAGGTCGTGTCCCTTTTTGTTTGAGTCCTCCTCGCTGTGTTCAGTTGTAGGCTCGATACCCCGGTTTGAAAAACCCTTATTCAATTTCAAAAATCATTTATGCTCAGAATGCTGTGCCATTCTCTATATTTGAGCATGCTTTAACTCTAGCTGGTTTCACCTTTGAAGGCCGTCTTGTCAAATTGGGCTGTTTCGTTTAAAGTTTGCTGTGTGCAGAATGAACCGAATGCTGTGTTATGGGTTGTATGCAGATTAATCACCAATGGAGTAAGGGCTGTGTGTCCAGAATCAGGTAGTGGGCTGCTTGGGTTACTTTGTTGTTGGCTGTTTAGTTATCTGATTATTACAGTGCAAGTTTTCAATTTTCAGACAACCAATCAATTTCATTTACATTGAGGTGTAACATGATGGGATGCGATGCAATACATGAGATATGTAAATGTAACACTTTTTAAGCAAAATTTGTTCATTTCATAATCTCTTTCAAAGTACAAAGTTTTGAAGAAAACAAAATCTGCCTGCGGCAGTACAAGGTAATCTAACTACCAAGGAAAAGGAAAAGTACAAGAAAGAAGAAAAATAACAAAAATCCGCATCTGTGTCGAGCACTCCAAGGGCCGTCAGTCTGTCCTGGTCCTCTTCCTGGACGAGGGTCCAGGAGCATCATCAGCATCGTCGTCAGAACCCGAGCTAGAACCGCCTCCGGACTCCTCCTCCGATGACTCGGACTCCGCCTCTGCCTCCGCCTCTAACTCCTCGTCATCATCATCATCCGGGACTGGAGCTCGTGAGCTACTCCCGATATGAGTGCGCCCCACCTTGGAGCGGGGGAATACTCGACCCTCCTCATCTCTCCCCCGGGCAGGGACGGAAGGTCCAGCTGAAGCACCTCCTACCATGGGAATCTGGAAAGGAGGCTGAAAAAGCACTTAAAAAGGGAAATGCATCAGTATGCCGTGAGCAGTTTATCAGTGCAGAATGCAGTGTATGAGTACAGTGTGAATGCCGTGAGCAGTTTATCAGTGCAGAGTACAGTGCGGAATGCAGTGTATGCAGTGTATCAGATGCTGTGAGATCAGTGTATCAGGTGTTGTGCCGTGCATCAGATTATGTAAAGCAGTGTATGAATGGTTTGAGGCCGGTGTCAGAAGAACATACTGGTATGTTGTAGAGGGCTAGGAGGTCAAATGTCCGCTGAAGCATCCCCATCATCGAGGCATTCATCGCCAACGACTGACGGGTGTACTCAGAAGAAGCCTGCAAAAGTATCAGATGCATCAATATTCTGTGGAATATCAAATAAACTAAAAATGAATGACTATACAAAAGTGTAGTAATACATACCGGTGGTAAGTCGGGGACACCGACGAACTCGTGATCAGCTGGCGGAGGGGTGAAAGGGATCTGATAGGTCGCCCCACCCTGCCCCTGGAAAGTCAATACAGCAGGCAGGACGGGCCAACCAGCCCCCGTCCTCCTTGAGTCTCCGCCCCTGCCACGGACTCGTGCCCTCCTCAAAGCCCCCGCTCCAGACCGCTCCGGCCCCAGCCGCCGATGCCACAGGCCTGGCCCCCTCTGCTCGACGGCCGCCACTCAGAGGTCGCATCAGGTACGTCTACACGTACTCCCGATAGTCTCCGGTGCCTCTGAAGCTGCCCTCCTCCCAGCCAATGGTGTAGTCGTCCATCTGCTCGCTGGTGAGCCTCTCGGTCTCCCTCATATCCGCAGGAGGGTGAACTGGGACTATCTGCTTAGGTAACCCCAGGGTCTGGCGTAGGAAATGCTCACCCAGGTACCAAGCCCGACAGACCGGACCCGACAGCAAGATCCGGAAACGTGAGGTCTCATCGGCACCGGCAAAACGATCTCGCGTCACCGCCGGCAATGGAGCCCACGGCCGCCAAGTGATCTGAAAGTGACATACAGTTTGTTATCTACTGTTTTTGAAAAGTACAGTGGAAAAGTGAAACTTAAATGAACTACAAGTAAAACATACCTCGGCCGGGGTAATAGTGTCGAAGTATCGGCGGAAAAAGCCGAAAGTCTCTCGCGGCCGCCGGGTGCATCTCCCGTCAAAGCGTCGTGAGAAGGGGACGACCAGAGGGGTCTCTGTGACGGTACAGGGGCAAGCTTAGGAAAGTAGGTGTAAACCCACAGCTGCAAGGTAAATACCAGTGCATTTATCAGAAAAAGAAAAATATACAGAATAAAGCAGAAATGGCAGAACCGTGTGTTGTGCAGTGTACAGTGTGAGCAGTGTACGGTCAGTGTGAAGCAGAATATATGTGTGTGCCGTGTGTACAATATACAGCAAGTATAGAGCAGACTACCGTGTGTACAGTGTACAGAGTACAGAAAATATCGGACAGAAATGAAAAGCAGAGAAGAAGTGTACCTCCCAAGCCCGCCAGTAGCCCCCGAGCAACTGGCCGCTGCCGCGCGAAGCCGAGCTCATGTACCCATAGAGAGTGGTCAGAGCGGCGACACCCCAGTCATAGTACAAAATGTCCCTAACGTCCACCAGTGCGCTGAGTAAGCAGAGAGGCACGGTGTTCACCCGGTCGGCGAAGATGGTCGTCCCGAATAAGAACATCAGGAAGCCGCGGGTGTACCTCTCCACGTCCTCCTGAGTCATCTGCGCCTCCTCCTCCAACACGGGTTGGACCCTAAACTGTACCTCGAACCATGAGTACTGCACGAAGCCTGGACGAGCAAGAGGTGGGGCCTCCCCCAGCAGATGGACCTGAGCGGCGGTCCACTCATCCATGTCAATATCGAATGGGATCGGATCACCCCCTACCCCAATGCCAGTGAGCATCGAGAAATCATAAGGGGTCGTCGTCATGTCCCCTGCAGCGGAAAAGTGAAAAGAATCGGTGGTGTCCCACCACCTCTCCGCCAGAGCGGCGAGTAGAGGTCTGCAAGTAGTGAGTCGCGAGAGCCCTCGGCAGGAGGCGCCGAAACCTGCCCGGTCCACTATGCGTCGGACCGCGTTAGGGAGCTCATCGTACCACTCCCGAGCGCCATTGTTCCCATACCCGCGGATGGTATGGGAACCCTCCTGTAAACAGAAAATAACAATTGCAAGACAACATTCAAAAATAAAGCTTTGAAAAAGCAGATGTAGCATACGTGCAAGTTTGACAGATTTAAAGAAATACTGGGTGCCGGTGTGCTTACAGTGAAATACGTGTGATGTGTCAGCGTGTTTGGGTGTTTCAGAACAGATATAGCATGTGTGCAAATTTAACAGATTCAGACAAATACTGGGTGCCAGTGCGTATGCAGTGAAATACAACGAGTGCAGTGTGTTTGAGTGATTCAGGGCTAGTGCAGTGTGTGTGCATGTGTCAGTCTCGAGCAGATATCAGTTGTATGTATGTCTATAGTCAACTACGGTGTATAGCATGTCAGATTCAAGTAGTTAAAAAGTATAACTAACTATGACAGTTTTGTATCCTACATTGCGGAAAGTAAAGCAAAAGAAAGAGAGTTACCTCGGAAACGCTGAAGGAAAGGTGGGAGGTAAGCTCGCGCAGTAGTAGCTCAGGCGCCACGTGCCTCTCGAAGCTCCGGAACTGACGCAGGCCGTCGGGGGGCAGAACATGGATCGCCGGTCGGTAGGTCGCCGGGTCGAACGGGCGCTCGCTCAACGGTAGGAGCTCGACCCTGAGATCCATCTCGTGGTCTGGGGGAGTCCCGCCACGTGGAATGTCGTCCGCCATGTCAGGAATGATGTGAAAATGGCCGGAGGAAGGGAAACCGGGCTGGAATACGAAGAGTCAACTGAAAAGTCAACTCCCGAGAGGGTCGGAAATGACCGGAAAGGCCGGAATGTGAAAAGGCACGGGAATGAAGAGGAAAGCAAGGGGAACAAACCCCGAAAAGGCGAGAACGCCAAACGAGGCACCGAAACAAAGATATGTTCGGTTGAAAATGTCTGAAACGCGAAGGGAATCGCGAATCCGACGACGAAACGGGCGTAGAACGCGAAGAAACGGGCGAAAAATGAGAGAAAAACACTCTAAAGAGAGAGAGTGAGAGTTTTCGGTGGTGGGGAAGTGAGGGATTAGGGTTTGAAACCCTATTTTAAAACACCCAAGGTGAAAAGTCGAATCTGCACCGACTCAGCAACTTTTTGCCGGTCGGCAATGTTTTGTGCCGGCTAGCAGTATATTGTGCCGATGGAGTTATTTTGCAGCCGGTGGACAGCCGGTGGCCTCCCCTCCCGGCCGGTGGTGTTCCCACAACCTTGTTTAGGCCATATGAGAAGTTTCTGGTCTTCATAGCTCAAGAAAGTGCATTTCTGACGCTCAACCGGTCTCCGTTGTGACCTCGGGTCGTGTCTTCTGTGCGTGGCACTCGAATTTGTGCAAGGTGTATCCTTCTTGTATCCTTTTAATTTCAAAGTTGCTTCATGTGCGTTGCATGCGTTCATCGCACTATCTCGGTGCATTACATCGCGCTATTACGCGCCTCACAGTTGCATGGTTATGCATACTACATGCGTTGTAACACGCACCCCTTGCATTGTCGTGCACATCTTTCATGCATTGTTATTGCATTTTCGTTACTAGCATTGTCGCGTATTTCAAGACATACGTCGTCTCGCGCATCGTCTGCATTGTCATGCATTTCGAAACACGTGCGTTGTTACACATTTAAGTCCATTTACATTTCGTATGGCATGCGTGTCACACTTCGCATCATTTCGTGTTTTATAAGGCATGCGTGTCTCATTTGTATCGTTTGCATCGGCACGTGTGCCTCATTCCGCATCGGCACGTGTGCCTCATTTTCATCGGCACGTGTGCCTCATTTCCACCGGCACGTGTGCCTCATTCGCATCGGCACGTGTGCCTCATTCGCATCGGCACGTGTGCCTTGTTCTCATCGGCACGGGTGCCTCACTTGCATTGGCATGCGTGCCTCATTTGCATTGTCTTACGTCCC
>NW_021027638.1:1176500-1188420 GCF_004153795.1 Camellia sinensis | reverse complement strand
AATGCTCTCATGGATAGTAAAAGGCTTTCGATGGAGCAAATATTTTACTTTCTGGATCTCCAGCACTGTTGGTTGGTGAGAACGAGAACATTTTTTCCAACCATACCAGATTTGGTATCTTAAAGAAACTGAAGATTTTGAATTTGAAGATGATTATTTAGATGAAGATCACCGGAGAGAGCGATTGGAAAATATCCAAAAACTTTCTTTAACAGAATATTGGATAGACAGTCTAATATCTGTTTCACAAGCAGCGTCCAACATCCATGGCTCAGCAAAATTGCCATTCATGGTTACAGATGGAAGAATATTATTTGTAACCCATTTTCCCATAACATATCAAAGGTCTCCAATGCAAATTAATGAGGCTCTTGACATGTTAATAAATCTCAAAAAGAGAAATAATTTGGATCTTCCGTTGGAACTAGCCATGACCGCGGATGATGTAGAACATTTTCGGAATGAGCAATACAGCCAAGATCTGGATTCCCCTCCATCAGAGACTGATGAAGAATATCACAATCTCATCAACAGGATGGAAGCATAGTGGACCCCACTATCAAATGCAATTGTATCCTGATCGACTCCAACCTTATCCAGGACACGTGGAGCAAGCTGCATTTTTTGGCAGAAAGTGATCAGCCTCATCCTTTCAGCCGACGCTACACGACAAATCAGCTTAGCCAAAGCTTATCTACAACAGTCTATCTTTTTGAAAATCGGGGAGGGTAGACAGTACTATCAGTGTATATAATTGAAAAAACTGTAGCAAAGAGCAAATAATTGTTGTCCTTTTATATTTATTTTTGTCTCTTTGTATTTATTTTTAGGAAAACTTGTCAAAAAGCCTATGACTAGGCTTGCCTAAAGAGTTAGAACTTGTTTTGGTCAACATAACATGTATTGCATAGCTCCTTTGCATTGTTAGCTTGTAGGCTTTAAGTATGTGAAGTGTTGAGCATGCATTGTTTGATTTATTTCAGTGGTTTGGCACCACTTATAGCATCATTTCAGTCCTCATGACATGCTTGCCTTTGATGCCTCTTTGATGCCTTATAAGGTTGTGCCTTATGCTCTATGTTTGGTCATTGTGTATGCTTCCATGTGTAAGTCATTTAGATGCCGTCTAAGTGGTCTTTTGGCTTTGTTTTAGCATGCTAAAACTCTGGTTTTGGTCATTTAATTCATGCCATGTTTGGTTTTGCTAAGGGTAGTTCAATACCTCCTTAGCTTGCCTTGAGTTTTGGACCTCTAATTGCATGCTTATGCTTGTCTTGTTGGCTTGGTTTGGCACCATTTTAACATGATTTTCAGAGCTTACATTGCATGCCATATGCCCATGTTGTTCCTTTTTTAAGTGTGCTTAAAATTTGTCTCTATGTGCCTAAGTGTTGGACCTTACATGCATGCCTATTTGTATGTGTTTTGGCTTCCATTCTTGAGCATGTTAGCCATTGTTTTAGGCCTAGTTGAGAGCTGCCTAATTCAATTTAAATCCACCTTTTGCATGCTATTCAAATGTTGTTGCATTAATCCACGTTTGCGTGTTTTGGTTGCATGTGTTGCATGCTTGAAATCACTTGCATTTGACATGCATTGCCTTGGTCAAGTTGCTAGCATGTTTGCATGTCTTGCACACTTGCATGATTAGATCACATCTCGCATGCTTCATTAGCTTGCATGGTTGTGACATGCTTGTTTGCCTTGTTTGCTTAGGTTGTGTACCTAGTGTACATTGCATGTTTGCATGCTCCCCTCCATACCATATAGCATACTAGTTTGCATGCCTAGGTTGCATTCCATCTAGCATACATGCCTTGTCCCTTGATCTAGTGATAGGGATTGGGCCTTTGTTTGTGTGTGTGCATTGCATTTGAAATCAAAATGCATACTTGGCCTCTTGGGCCATCATGCATGGAAATGCGTGATTGGTGGCCCGAGAATCGAGGCCCATCCTCCTTTGAGTCATAAATATGATAAGGAGTGTGGTTGGTGCATACATTGCTTGAAATGCATTGCCATGCCAAGTTCTGCCCTCTGCTGCTGTCAACTGTAGGTTTCAGCACCAATATTTGGCCGGCCGGCAGTGTTTAGTGCCGACCGGCAAAGAATGCTTGGCCGAGAGCACAATATTTAGCCGGTGACCATTCTCCATGGCCGGTAGTATATTCTTTCAGCCGGTGGTGCTCCACAGCACTCAAAGAAGCAACCTTGGGACTTGTGCAATTTTCAGAGAAGCAGAACAGTCAAAGCAGAGGCAACTTGTGCATGGTAGTGACTTTTCGAGCGGAGCCGAGCGCGTATTGCATTGGGCCCTCTTCCCGAGGCTGTTTACTGCTTTCATTAGATTAGTTAATTTTCTTAACTAGTTAATTGGTCTGTAACATTTAATTAGCTTGTAGGTTAATTAAAATGTATTATTCTTTTGGTCCCTCCGAGCGAGGGCGAATTTGTAATAAGTGTGGGTGCGTGTGTGCGTGTGTGCATGTCTTCCAACCTCCACTTCTTTCTCCCTTTTACTTACCTGCTTTTGATGGTTAGTATTAGGACATATTTAATTTAGCATACCTTATGCTATGCATACGTGCATCATTCATTAGTCTTGCATGCACCAGGCTCGGCACAGTAAACAGTTAGGTCTTAAAGACCGAACAGTAATGATGGCCATCAGTCATAAACAGTAGTGGTTCCACGAGGGAACCGACAGAGATCTCTGTAACAGTAACAGTAACAGTAACAGTAACAGTAGATTGCCAAGGATCCACAAGTATAAGTTTTAGAATATAGGACATACATTTCATTCAGTAAACAATAGCATGTCAGTAAAACAGTTTAGTTCAGTATTCAAAGATATCATATTGAACATATTCTTTAACACAATTGTTACTGCACAGAGTTCAGCTACAAGTTAAGCTAGAGCGTGTCTTCCCCAGTCGCCAACCTACACAGTTCACAGGTTGACACACGTTAACTAAGCTACACAGTTGGGAAAATAACAACTTAAAACCCAATTTGCTCGGTGCTGTTCTATATCTAATATCCTCAATAAAGATGCTTTAACTAGGTCTAAAGAGATGCCTAGAATGGGGCGAGGATGCAAAGAGTGCAAGCTTAAAGCATTTTCAGAAAAACACGAGTCCACGGCGAGGCGCGAAGTTTCTTACCCACTCGAAGCGGTCAGTGCAAACAAAGGTAACGCTCGAAGCGTAACTTATTCCGCTCGGCGTCTACTGTAAAAGTACTGGATGGTGAGATCTCCGGCTCGACGCCGCGATCAGCTCTGTAGATCAGACTCCGCTCGAGCGCCCGAATCCTCCGCTCGAGACGGACTGTAAAAACAGTTTCAGAAGCATGCTGGATGCTCGGATTCCTTAATGCCAGCGGAACTTTCCCCCGCTCGAGCGGAAGTGCGAAATCTGGAAAAAACCCAGATTGCACCTCCAAGCTCAAACTCCCAAGTTTAAATGCATCAGAAACCGATCCTCTTGGGCTAAATTTCTAGAAAACATTTTATAAACACATTAGAATACATGGTCAAAGCTCAATTTAGAGAAATCAAAGCCCAAGGTGTTTAATTCAAATCCAATTTCAAACCTTTTCCAAAGAACATGGAGAACATGCAAACATGCATGATCTTAAAATCATTTTCAAAGCTTTAATGCTGTTTCAAAAGATCTCAAACCTTCAAAACAACGATAAAACTCATGGAGTATTGACCGAAAAGATGGACATGCATGTGAGGAAAACATGGACTACAAAACCTCAAACTTCAATATATGTACATGCACTGCAACAATTAAGCCACAATTAACATCTAAACCATGTTTGGCTTCTACACTCCACAATATGGACATGAACCATGCAAGAATCAACTTAAAAATGAAACAAGAAGACAATGAGCTACCTTTAGTCTTGTAGTTTCAAGAAGGGAGCGTCAAATATGCCAATCTACCCTTCAACAATTCTTTCAATTTCCAAGCAATTCACAGGTAGGAACTCAATTTCTCTCCCTCTCCCTCTCTTGGTCGGTTAAGCACAAAAATGAGCTGAAGCAATGTTTTGATTGAAGTGTATACAAGGCTCAACATGTGTGAAGTAGTGCCACTAAGTGGTCTAATGGTAATTAAGGTCCAACTCTTTAATAGCATTAATTTAATCTAATTTATTCATACCTAATCAGTTTACAAGTAAATACACCATTAAAATCACAGTTAATCCATGGGATCATAAACACACTAATCGTTTCTAATTCGGCCGCCGAATAAGGCCTTCAATTAGCCAGTTTAAACATATAAACATGACAGATAATCAACAGTTCAACAGATAAAATGCAATTCAAACAGAAGTATCATTCCATCAGTTTCAATTTCGTCAGTGCGAGTTCAGTACTTTTAATCAGTCAATTATCAGGTCATGATCAATCAGTTTCACGGTTAATCAGCGTTTATCGGTAACTAATCCAGTCATTAATCGGTAAAGCAGTATGAGGGTTGTTCATTAGCCCATGTTCTTTTGACTCTGGTTCAAACTCATTCTTTTGTTACACCACACTTTTACCAAGTTGGCGCCAACACCTGAGCCCTTAGGATACATACTATCTGTGTTTTTTCCCTCTGGAAATTTCGCCCTAGTACTGATGTATACAAATCTTGTACTGTTATCCTAAAAGGTGAAAACCTTACACGTACTTGACAACCCCTTGGCATTAGTACCTTTTGATGTTAATCTTAGGAATAGAATTGCGTTAGCTACTAATCGTGCCTCTATCGATTGTAAAGCCAAAAAGGTAATTCCTCAGGTCCACCAAAAACCAACTCGAGCTTGTCTTCGAAGGGAACTGGAGCCTCTCCCCTCCTGCTATTTATATCTTTCATAACAGGCCAACGACTTGCTAAGAAAGGGTTGTTTGGTTGTATCTGTATGTGATTAATACTCAACAGAGGACCCCCACACCTGATGCGATCCCCGTAGTTCGTGAATTTCTGAGTGTTTCCTGGACCTTGCCTGGCACCCTTAATGATCGGGGAAATCGAAGTTCACTATTGGAAACCCAACCTGGTACACAAAACCAATCTCAAAGACCCCTTACTGCATTGTCTATGGCAGAATTGAAAGAACTAAAAAATTCAACTCCAAGATTATATAAAATAAAGGCTATCATCGACCAAAACCTCCACCATGGGAGCTCCGCATTACTGTTCGTTAAACGGAAAAAGGGGCAGATGGTACAATGAGTAGCTGTTTCAGACATCGAAAGCCTAAATAAAGTCATCATAGTAAAAATCCTTCAGGAAGTAAAGTTACCACAACCATCATTCCATGGCCGAACGAATTCAACTGTGACTACAACGGCTTGTTTGAGATCCAAGCTGCGAAGGCTAGCGTCCCAAAGCCATAGTGTTCTAGAGTGAAGAGATTGATGCGTTCTGGTTACCATCAACTAAAAGTTCAAAACCGGAAAGATCGAAAAGACTGCTTCAGAACCCTTATGGCACTACGAGTCCCTCGTCATGCCATTTTGCTTCACCAATGCTCCAGCGCTTTTATGGACCTGAGTGTTTAAACCCGTATCTTGACGAGTTCGTCATTGTCTTCAATTGGTACGTCTCATCTGCTTTATATTAATGTGCCAATCTCCAGAAAGGATCTAATGATTAAACTCACCCCACTTCAGCGGAAAAGTTCCTACAAGATACATTACACCTGATCACACAAACTTAACAGATTATGCCAAGTTGAAGAAATTGCGAATTTCCTGATATCACATAGAATGCGCACACTTTCTCGTTCACGCCCATTATAAACCAAAGAATGGACATATATCTCACGCTTGATCTCTCCAAATAAGTTGCAGCCAATCGTTGGAATTGGCCACAATACAGGTCGTTGCCTGACTAAAGCTTGGTATCGTAGTACAGAAATTCGAAGCTATCTTGGAGCCTTAAAGCGGCTATACTTAACACGTCAGCTTTGTGCAAAAACAGTGTGCAGTCGAGAGATTAGGCTTCACGGCATGTGACTCAGCTAACGTGAGGCAAATACAGAACACCTCACAGTTCTTTGAATGGTCCTTCGAAGACAAAAGGCTGCGACAAGGGAGGAAACATTGTTTCCAAGAAAGTTGAAGGATGATTCGTGACCGGCGACCATAACTAACGCTCCCCGCGGAAGCAGAAGGGTTTATAATTATACAGCGATGCCTCATACAAAGGTTGTTGCGTTTTTATGCAAAACGGGGAAGGTCATTGCTTCATGCCTCTCGCCAACTAAAGACTCACGAAAGGAACATCCAACTCATGATCTAGAATTGGCTGCTGGTGATCTTCGCCCTCAAAATCTTCGTCATTATCTCTACGGAGAAGCCTTGCGAAATCTACACTGATCACAAAAGTCCCCAAATATCTGTTTACACAGAAGGAATTTGGATATGAGGCAACGACGATGGCTAGGAATTTATGAAGGGCACTAGCGATAGAGAGATCCATTTCATGTATCCCGGCGAAAGCTTAATGTAAGTAGCAGACCACTAAGTTGAAAAAACGACCAAAAGTTTGCATGTAGCCCTCGTTCCCGCAAGATTCCGATGGATTGCTCACCAACATATCGTGGAACCCGAGTTGATTGAAGAAATTAGGAGGTCCGCGGCCAATGTGAAAAGATAAACTTTTCTGAAGAAAAGTACGTAGGATAGCAGAGGAAAAAACGCCTAGATTCTGACTATTACCCAATAAACGAATGGGATGCCTAAAAATTTTGGAAATCGAATTTACGTACCCGCCTTCCAGAAATCAAGAAGAAGATATTAGTAGAAGCTCATAGCTGAGGGTTGCGATCCATCCGGCAATGCGAAGATGATTATCACGATCTGCTGAAGGGGGAACACTTTGTGGTGGACAAGAATGGAAGAGAGACAGTAGCAAACTATGTCTCCAAATCCTGCAGTTGTCAACAAGTTAAAGCAAGAGCATCAGGAGACCTGCCGGTATGTTGCAAGCCACTCCCTTATTCGCCGTGAGGAAAGAAATATTACTATGGAATTTTGTGGTCGGCGCTACCGCCTCAAGTGCTCGAAGAAATATGCATATGGTTATCGTAGATCATTGACAAAGTCGCGCATTTCTACAATCAGAATCTGTGTTGTACTCCCTCTCTAAGTTTGCTAACTCTCTACAAAATTAAGGAAATGATTCGCTGTGCAGCGGCACCCCAAGTTTCAATTCGTATCCGATAGATGAAACCCCGTTCTCGTTTGTCTCACTTCCTGGTACCAAATACAAGAAGCTTTTGGAACACTCTTAAGGTTAGCTGCGGCTTTACCACCCGCAACCACTGATGGGCTATCTGAAAGGACGATCCAGACTTGGTGATAATATGTTACGGTTTGATGCATAACTAGACCTACAAAGGCAACCATGGGAATGATCACCTACCCTTAGGGGAGTCGCATTATAATAATTAGCTACCATGCCAAGTATTGGAATGGCACCGTACGAGGCACCTGTATGGAAGAAGATGTTGTCATTCACTTCCTGGTGATGGACTGAAGTTAGAGGAGACAGGAAAATATTAGGCCCCAGATCGTGCATAGTATTACGAGTGATAAAATTTTCAAACACATCCAACAATGAATTCGCATCTGTCCAGAGCCGCCAAAAAGCTATGCCAGATTACACGAAAACGAGACTTAGGAATTTCAAATAGGAGGATCATGTGTTCCTTAAAAACTCAACTGACATAGAGGTAATCCGATTTTGGGAAAAAGAGGAAAGTTTAAGACCATGTTACATCGGCCCATTCCAGTACTCGAAAGGATTGGTCCAGTAGCATATCGTCGTTGCGCTTCCACCCGAACTACCCAATGTCCATAATTGTGTTTCACGTTCGATGCTTCGTCGATATCTTCGAGATCCAGGAGTATGTTGTCGATCATGAGAACCTAGAAGTTCAAGAAGTCTCTCCTTACGAAGAGCAACCTGTACAGATTCTTGATCGTTTCTGATCAGATCCTTTTTCGAAATAAAACTATACCCCTCGTAAAGTCTTATGGAGAAATTTATCGTGTCGAAAGAAGCAACGTAATAAAGCACGCCAAATATATTACACGCACACCCTTTCTATCCACGACATAAAATTCCCATGGAAGATTTCATCATAACAAGTGGTTGGTGGACCAAAACTCTATCTTATAAGCGCAAAGAGGAAAATGTTGAACACCCGGTGTCAAGTCTACGTGTAAGGTTTACCTTTAGGATACAGTACAAGATTTGCCGTATAACAATAAACTTAAAGTAACTAAAGTTTAACAGTTAAAAATTTCCACCCCGAAAATATACAACATAGATAAATTATATTAGATAATATTATACATAAAATAAGCGCTAATAGGGCTCAGGTGTTATTTTATCAGCCAACTTGGAATCAAAACAAGTTGAGTGACCCCCAATAATTAATAATAAATAATGGAGTGCACATTTTAACGAAGAGATGGAGAATTTAAGAATATTGAGTTAAAAAGAAAACTCAAGCAGTCGAGTGGAAAAAGTTAAACATGGTATACCCAGTTCATAAATGTTAATAACAACCTCTAGAAGTGATAAGTAATTGATTCTATGTGACTTGAGTTTTTATGCCGATTAATGAGGCCTGTGAGGTTTTATTTAGACCGTATATGCCAGCGCTATAACTTACATCATATCATGCGTAAGTATTTAACCGGAGTCCATCCAATACTAGAAATTTGATCTCAAATGACTAAGATAATTTACTGATTAAAATAACTTACTGATAAAACTAAAAAAAATGATCAAATGACTGTATCCGAAAAAATATAACTAAAATGATTACGAAATGATAAACATGTATTGAAATTGACAATTATTACAAACTGATCTCTGATAGGATTATAAAATAAAGAGATAAGGTGGAACTAGAGATGACTACATCCTGAACTGTCCAATTTTAAGTCGGATTAAAATCATGCTTTTCCAAACCCGTGCTAATTGAAGGCCTTAGTCGCTACCCCAAGAGATTTTTGTACCCTATAAATAGAGAAGATTTGGTATGTTAAGACACGCCCATACTTGTAAGAAAACCAAGAATTAGATCCTTTAAATGATCCTACAAAATTGAGTTAGAGTGTTGAAGTATAAAATAGTATGGACCTGTATTTACCTGAAAACTTGATTAGGTATTGATTAAATTTAGATTAAATTAGCTAAAATGAGAGAAGACTTGAGTAGCTAGATTGAAGCAAATCCCTTGTAGGTGAGCCTAGCTTTAAGTGGCCACTGACTGTCACACATGATGTAGAACCCTTGTATACACTTCATTACAAAAAATCATTGCAATATTCAGCTCAAATTTTTAACAGTTGTGGACTGTTAATATATTCCGACCCAAGAGAGTATGGAGACGAGATGAGAGAAATGATGTTCTTACCCATTAGATGAAAAATGGCATTGAATATTTGTACCTTATTGAGTATTTGTTTGAAGCTTACCGGCCAATATATCGATTGATCTTATTATTTAGCTTATTTGTGTTTTATTAATTCCATTAAACCCAAAAGTTTATCTGTGTATATATACTTAACAAAGTGGACTATAATGCTAGCATCCCTAAACTTTGTGGTTTTGTCTTTCTTGTTCATGTTTTAAGTTGATTCTTGCCATGTTAACATTTCTTCTAATCCCGCGAGCCTATTTGCATAATGAGATAGGAGTCCAAAAAAACAATCTCGCGATGGATTTAGTATGTTATAATGTTGTTGTTCTTAAACCTTTAATTGGTGGACAAGAATAATTTGTGCGCCCATGTACATATATTAAGTGTTTATGCAGGTTGTAGTCCACTTGTTTACCTACTATGCAAAATGCATTGTTCCGTATCTTTTTTGGTTCTGTATTAACTCCATGAAGGTTTATCTTGTTTTGGAAAACACGTCAATTGAGCCTACCTTTTGAGGAGCGCGATTAAAAGCTTTTGTGAAAATGTGCTAAAGGAATCCCAAGATCATAGCAAAATGTTTTGCAATTATCTTCTCCAATTGTCGTTATTCTTGGAAATTGTTTAAAAAACCAAAACTATTTTGTTGGTGTTTTCCATGTTTTTTGGTGACAATGGTATTTTCCCCTTATTTGGGGTTTGAACATTATAAGACACCCTTTGTGAGCTGAATTGTCCTATGATTTATCTCTGACAAAATTGAGCTTTTGGAAACCATGTTGTTATTTCGTTAGTGTTGTTAACCAGTGATATTAAATTATACATGTTTCTAGAAAGAATTTTTCTATGCCCAAGAAGCGACTTAGGTTTTGAAGTCATTATTATATATCGTTTGATGTTGAGCTTGGAGTGCGAATCTGTGGTTACTCAGTCTTATTCCGCCACATTCCACTCGTTCAATTTCGAACGTGTGTATAAGTTACCGTCTTTTAGCTCTAGAGACTATTGAATAACTATCCATGGTCATTTTGTGCCCCTACACTCACGTGAGCAGTATGATATTTCTCCACTCTGCCTATGTGTTTATAGCTTTCTCAAGCCATTTCTCTCTTTCAGGTGACCGAGGGTTTAGCCGGGATCCAAGATGGTGCGACATGTATTGTGACAAGTTCGCCCGTCTTCATGTGTATGCGGTTATATGGTTCACCTTCTAGCGCTCTTTTATTTCAGTAGCGGATAGAGGTCATTGCTCTCATAAAGCTTCGACCAATGAAGGGTTCGAACGTAACTAAGAGGCGGTAGTGCATTGATTCTGTCACCCATTTTTCCAATTATCTATATAATTGTATCTATTACGTTCATCGTGTGAGACGAGTGCGTGTAAGTTTTATACTATGCTTAAAAAAAATTAGCAAAAATTAATTTTTAATCAGAGGATTTGTTACCTTTGTTCTATATATTTGATCCCTCGAACTGAGGAGTTTGGTAATCACTTTTATACGTCAGCAGCTATTTGTTCGAAGCGGGACTCTGTTTTTCTGGATAAATGCTTTTAAATGTTGCATCTTGTTCGTCATTTCTCACCTCCCCCACATTCTTAGGCGCTCTACTACATCATGTACAACCTAGTAAAGCATATTCTTATTGAGTAGAATTTATTAAGTAAAATTAATAAAAGTATACACTACCAACCGGACAAAATTATAGAAAGGTTTAAGTGTTGTGTGAGTGCCTAATCTTTTTAATAATCCCAACTTGTGAGCAGGCTTGTAGCTTGAAGTGTGTGTTGCGCGTACAACCTGCCGTGAACTGTGATATCCAGATACGGCGTCTAAATTCTACAATCCCTTGTTGCTGAAACCTGGAAGGGTAGAGAGAAAGGTTACCACGCAATCATCTGAATATCTGTAAAAAGCCTGAACTCTGTCGAGTAACAATTGGTCGTAAAGATATGTTCAAATTGATTGATCTTTCTGAATACTAACTTAAACTGTTTACTGAACTGCTATTTTTACTAATGAATGTATGTCCTATGATTCTATAGAACAAATTATAACATAGTGTCAATCATCTTATACCATAAAATTGTGAGGCCATATCTATACTGAATTACTGTATACTGTACTGTACTTTACAAGATCTTTCTGTCTAAGTTACCCTTATACAAATGGAAAATACGGCGACTACGTAGAATACTTGTAACTGCCAATTGAGCTCTATTTTCTATACTGTCTTTGTCTTAATATAGATTCCATCCATATAACTGTTTTTATTAACATGCATTATTAAGACTAAAAATATGCCGATAATCGTTACCAACTATAATTAAAGATTACTGTAATAAATCTGTTTTCTGAACTGTAAAAGACTGAAGGTCATTTGTTTAAATTGATACTGATTAAAATTCATTACATGTAAGACATTTCATAATATACATAACCTCTTATTACGACATTATGTTTAATTTCACGGGCTA
>NW_021027638.1:1047761-1166413 GCF_004153795.1 Camellia sinensis | reverse complement strand
CAAAAGAAAAAGAAAAGAAAAAAAGAAAAAAAAGAAAAGGAAAAACAGCAAAAGTCTGGATCAATGACAAAAGGCCGTGGGTCTAGGGGTCCATCCTCGTCCTCTTCCTGGACGAAGGTCCAGGAGCATCATCAGCGCTGTCATCTGAGTCCGAGTCCAAGCCGTCTCCGGTCTCCTCTGACGACGACTCTGCCTCCGCCTCTGTCTCCGCCTCAGACTCGTCATCGTCTGGAACTGGCGCCCGTGAGCTCCTCCCGACATGGGTGCGTCCCGCCTTGGTTCGGGGGTATACTCTCGCATCTCCTCCGGTAAGAACAGAAGGTCCAGCTGGGGCACCTCCTATGGCAGGGATCTGGAAGGGATGCTGAATAGTACAAAAATCGAATGCATCAGTGTACTGTGAACAGAGTATCAGTGCAGAATGTAGTGTATGAGTACAGTGTGTGAATGCCATGAGCAGTTTATCAGTACGTGTATGAGTACAATGTATGAATGCCGTGAGCAGCTTATCAAGTGTCGTGTTGTGCGTCAGATTATGTGAAACAGTTTATGTGTATGGTTTGAGACCGTGGTCAGAAGAACATACCAGAATACTATAGAGAGCCAGGAGGTCGAAAGTCCGCTACAACATCCCTATCATGGAGGCATTCAGCTTCAAAGACTGGCGAGTGTACTCAGAAGAGGCCTGCAAAAGTGTTAAGAAGCATCAATATTCTGCGGAATATCAAATCAAATGAAATGAACTAACTATGCAGAATGCAATATGTAGTAGTACATACCGGAGGCAGGTCGTAGAAACCGACCAACTGTTGATCAGGCGGAGGGGGAGCAATAAGGATCTGGTAGGTCGCCCCGCCACGCCCTCTGCATGTCATCGCCGTGGGCAGAGCAGGCCAACCAGCCCCCCGCCCTCTCTGAACTCCACTCCTGCTGCGGACCCGAGCTCTCCTCGATGCTCCTGCCCCAGCCCCCGCTCCTGCCCTAGCTACCGGCGCCGCGGGTCTCTCTCTCTCAGCTCGACGGCCACCGCTCAGAGGCCGCATGATGTAGGTCTGGACGTACTCTCTGTAGTCGCCCTCGCCCCTAAAGCCCTCCGCGTCCCAGCCAATCGTGTAATCGGCCATCTCCTGGGCGGTGAACCTCTCGGTGTCCCTCATGTGGGTAGGAGGTGGACCCGGAACTATCTGCTCTGGCAAGCCCAGGGTCTAGCGTAGGAAACGCTCACCCAAGTACCAAGCCCGACAGACCGGGCCCTCCAGTAGGATCCGGAAACGTGCGGTCTCCTCTGCCCCGGTAAACCGATCCCGAGTCATGGCTGGCAGTGGAGCCCAAGGCTGCCAGGTGACCTGAAAATGACATGCAGTTTGTTATCTACTGATATTGAAAATACAGTGTACAGCGAAGCTTGAATAAAACTCTAAAAATTAAACATACCTCTGCGGGGGTAATAGTGTCAGAGCAGCGGCGGAAAAAGATGAATGTCTCCCGCGGCCTCCACACGCACCTCACATTAAAGCGACGCGAAAATGGGACGACGAGAGGGGTCTCTACATCTGGCACTAGGGCGAGTCTCGGAAAGTAGGCGTAGACCCACAACTGCAGAGCAAATACCAGAAGGGTTATCAGATAAAGCAGAATACAGAATAAAGCAGCAATTGCAGGACCGTGTACTGTGCAGTGTGTTGAGCAGAGTGTACGGTGTATGCAATGTACAGTCAATATAAAGCAGGGTATATGTGTGTGCAGTATACGATCAGCATGAAACAGAAAGTACAGTGTGTGCAGTGTACAGAGTACATAAAATGTAAAGCAGAAAAAGGAAAATGTACCTTCCAAGCGCGCCAATAGCCTCCGAGCAACTGCCCACTGCCACGGGAAGCTGAGCTCATGTACCCATAGAGAGTGGCCAGAGCGGCGCCGCCCCAGTCGTAGTGCAGGATCTGCCTGACATCCACCAGTGCACTAAGCAGGTTTCAATCTAAATCATTTGTTTATTTTCATTAAGTAAAATTAGGAGAAAAAATAGCATTTTGATCATTAAATTTAAAAAAAAAATGATATTAGACATTTCAGGTATACGTTGCATTAACTTTTAATAACTAAAAGCTTTTTTTTTGTGTGTGTGTGTGTGTGTGTGTGTGTGTGTGTGTGTGTGTGTGTGTGTGTGTGTGTGTGTGTGTGTGTGTGTGTGTGTGTGTGTGTGTGTGTGTGTGTGTGTGTGTGTGTGTGTGTGTGTGTGTGTGTGTGTGTGTGTGTGTGTGTGTGTGTGTGTGTGTGTGTGTGTGTGTGTGTGTGTGTGTGTGTGTGTGTGTGTGTGTGTGTGTGTGTGTGTGTGTGTGTGTGTGTGTGTGTGTGTGTGTGTGTGTGTGTGTGTGTGTGTGTGTGTGTGTGTGTGTGTGTGTGTGTGTGTGTGTGTGTGTGTGTGTGTGTGTGTGTGTGTGTGTGTGTGTGTGTGTGTGTGTGTGTGTGTGTGTGTGTGTGTGTGTGTGTGTGTGTGTGTGTGTGTGTGTGTGTGTGTGTGTGTGTGTGTGTGTGTGTGTGTGTGTGTGTGTGTGTGTGTGTGTGTGTGTGTGTGTGTGTGTGTGTGTGTGTGTGTGTGTGTGTGTGTGTGTGTGTGTGTGTGTGTGTGTGTGTGTGTGTGTGTGTGTGTGTGTGTGTGTGTGTGTGTGTGTGTGTGTGTGTGTGTGTGTGTGTGTGTGTGTGTGTGTGTGTGTGTGTGTGTGTGTGTGTGTGTGTGTGTGTGTGTGTGTGTGTGTGTGTGTGTGTGTGTGTGTGTGTGTGTGTGTGTGTGTGTGTGTGTGTGTGTGTGTGTGTGTGTGTGTGTGTGTGTGTGTGTGTGTGTGTGTGTGTGTGTGTGTGTGTGTGTGTGTGTGTGTGTGTGTGTGTGTGTGTGTGTGTGTGTGTGTGTGTGTGTGTGTGTGTGTGTGTGTGTGTGTGTGTGTGTGTGTGTGTGTGTGTGTGTGTGTGTGTGTGTGTGTGTGTGTGTGTGTGTGTGTGTGTGTGTGTGTGTGTGTGTGTGTGTGTGTGAGAGAGAGAGAGAGAGAGAGAGAGAGAGAGAGAGAGAGAGAATTTTACATAATAAAATTAAGTTAATGGCTGGGATTGAAAGAAAATAAAAAAATTGAAGTTTAAATTTACGGATTAAAAATTTGTTTTGTCACAAATCTCAAACTCTATTTTTTTTAAAATTTTTTTTTGTAATTGTCCCTTTCTAAAAATAAATTTATTATTTGATTGGTTTTCGCATATACACAATGTTCTAAGTACTACCATGGTAAGGAAAATTATACAATAGTCCCGTAGGGTTCGTTTGTTTTTAGAGATAAAATGTAATAAATTATTAGTGAATGAATTGTTAGTGATGAGACCGCTATTGAGAGGATTAAGAAAAATTGGATTTGTTTGATAGCCAGCAAACTAGTAACAGTTCATGTTTGTTGTTGAGAGAAGAGTAGGATTAACCATGTAAAATTTTATAAATACATTTTACATTATTTCAAATTTAGGTTTATATCAACTAAAAAATAAATAAATTTTTACTCAATGTTATTCTTCTTCTCTCTTTTTATTTTTTTATTTTTTTTTAAATATTAAAGAATCCAACTATCAAAATTTTTGTACTCAATATTATTTTATTTTATTTTTTTTAATATTAATGAATCCAACTAACTATAAATTTTTACTCAATGTTATTTTTATTTTTATTTATTTTTTTTGTAAATATTAAAGAATCCAACTATAATAAAATTTTACTCAATTATTTGTGTTTAATATTACATGAATTATATTATGAGTCACATTCCAAGCATTATAACAAAGGGTTCAGCTTGTCTCAAGTTGAGATCAAGACTGGACCCGTTCAGTTCAGCCCATGGGGTCCATTTTTTTGGCTCGTTTTGATAATCCGAACCGTTGAATGTGTAGAAATTGTCGAGTACTACATGCTTGTAAAAAATCATGTTGATCGGATATCAATAGCTATGTGATCAAATCAGTTTTGTATAAAAAAAATGGACGGTGAAACAATTAACGGTTGATAAAAAACTGTTTGTTCACATAGCTATCGATATCCGATCAACGTAATTTTTTATAGGCGTATAGTACTCGACGAGTTCTGCACATTGAACGGTTTAGATTATCAAAAACGGGACCCGTGCACGGTCCAATCCGATCTTGGACTGGACCAAAGCCACTGCCTATAACAAATTTGGCAATGAACACAAGAGCAAAATAGTCAATTAACTCATAGTGCTAAGGGATTCATTTTTAAATATTATCTTCTCTAGGCCACTACTAGTTCTCTCGTTCAAGGCCTTTCATAGTCTTAAAGGACTATAAATCCTGAAATACGTTTAAAAAACAAACATGATAATTGTTATTCCCTCCTTACTATTAGTCCAATCATAACACCTACATTTGAAAACAAATTCATTTTGCCTTTTATATTGGTAGATTTGGTCATAGCCTCCTCACTATCTAATTTCTCTTTCAAAAGGACAAGAATTATATAAGTACGTTCAAAACAACTGATATTTTAAAACTTGTTTCTTTTATTATATTACCCTCATATCTATCAGCTCTCCTATTAAGACATTTTCACTATGTATTTCAGAGTAAAATTTTACTCTGTATGAAAATAAAATTTTACACTCTGAAACTAAAATTGTATAAAAGTAAAATTTTACTATGAATGAGAGTAAAATTTTACACTCTGAAACTAAAAGTAAAATTTTACTCTGTATAAAAGTAAAATTTTACTCTGAAAAATAAGTAAACTGTAAGACTCTGAAAATAAAAGTAAAATTTTACTCTGTATAAAAGTAAAATTTTACTCTGGTTCTGTCAAATGAAAAAAACAGAGCAATAGAACCAGAGTAACATTTTACTCTGATTCTATCAAATGAAATTTGATGTTTACTCTGAAAAATCGATGGAATTTTGAGCTTTGAGCTTTGAATCAGGCTTATAATCCTTGAATCAATCGATGTTTACTTTGAAAAACATTGAATCATGCCTATAATCCTTGAATCAGGCCTACAATCTGAAAATTTTAGAGAAATCTCAATTTTTCATACTCCGGTTCTTCAGATTTTTCAGATTTTTAAAACTTTGAACTTTCAAAAATCTATATATTCGAATTCAAATCTCAAAACACACAAACACACACACACACACACATATATATATATATTATAGATCGGAATATGTAGAAATATATATTGGAATTCAAATCTCAAAACACATATATATTCGAATTCATCTATATATATGTGTATCAGCGCGATTTGTAAGTTCTCCACAGCTCCGGCCATGGAGGCAGCTAGGATTAGAAGAGAGAGACAAGATAGAAGATGAACAGTTGAAGGAGGAGAGTTAAGAAGATGCAGAGAGAGATCGTCGGAGCTTAGGAATGACACAGCTCCGGCCATGGAGGAAGCTAGGGTTAGAAGTGAGAGACGAGAGAGAAGATAAATTTTATATCTGGATTGTGTATATGTGAGGGTATAATAGTCTGATAAAATATTTAAATAATAAATTTTGTTCTTTATATAAGATTTTATAATTATAAAAGGGTTTAGAAAAGTATAACTTTTTTCTTAATCCTTCTAATAATAAAAGGAAGGTAAAAAAAAATTTATAGCCAAATTTCGCTTTTATATTCCTTCATCACCAAACGTAATATTCTACCTATTTATCTTTTCAACTATCACGTGTTTATACGTGGTGACTGCGGAATAATCAATCAGTACAGAGCTCCTAGTGTGTAGTGAGAAAAATATTGAGTGTATTTAGTACTTCCCCATATAAAATGCCAAGGCCCAACGTCTCTAGCATTCTCAGTTATTACACTGCATGAGTAATGTCTGTGCTCTCTTAGACAGAGAAAGCAGCGAGTTTCACACAGAGAGAGAGAGAGAGAGAGAGAGAGAGAGAGAGAAATGGGAAGCCTCATCTTCATCACAGCTCTCTTGCTGTCTATGAGCTCCGCCGTGTACTCGTGCCTACCGTCGGATCGAGCAGCCTTGATGGCCTTGAGAGCTGTCCTACACGAACCCCACCACTTGGGCATATTCAACTCCTGGAATGGCACCGACTGTTGCCACAACTGGTTCGGCGTGAGCTGCGACCCCACCACACGCCGAGTCGCCGACATCAACCTCCGCGGGGAGTCCGAAGACCCCATCTACGAGAAAGCCCACCGCACCGGTTTCATGACCGGTTATATCTCTCCCTCCATATGCCGACTCAACCGACTCTCCAGCATCATCATCGCCGACTGGAAGGGCATTTCCGGTACTATCCCACCCTGCATTACTAACCTTCCCTTTCTCCGAATCCTCGACTTGATCGGAAACAAAATCTCCGGCGAAATTCCGGCCGATATTGGCCGACTGAGTCGACTCACTGTTTTAAACGTTGCCGATAACAATATCACCGGCACCATACCATGTTCGATAACCAACCTCTCCTCATTGATGCACTTGGATCTCCGGAACAACCAGCTCTCCGGAACGATTCCACGTAATTTCGGCAAGCTCCGAATGCTGAGCAGGGCTTTACTGAGTCGGAACCGACTCACTGGGTCAATCCCCGTCTCGGTATCTTACATATACCGCCTCGCCGATTTGGATCTTTCTTTCAACCAAATTTCGGGTCCGATACCAGAAAATATCGGCAAAATGGCAGTTCTATCTACTTTGAATCTCGATGGAAACCGAATATCGGGAACGATACCACCGACATTGATTGCATCGAGCATTACTATATTGAATTTGAGCCGAAATGCATTTGAAGGGACCATACCAGACGGGTTTGGGCCGAGATCTTACTTTACGGCAATGGACTTTTCATATAATCGGCTGACAGGTCCGATTCCGAAATCGATTACATCGGCCACATATATAGGCCACCTTGATCTCAGCCACAACCACCTCTGCGGCCACATTCCGGTGGGCTCCCCGTTTGATCATCTCGAAGCGTCCTCCTTTGTTTATAATGATTGTCTATGTGGGAAACCCCTTAAAGCTTGTTAGGTTTGAGCCCATAAATTTACAATGGATTACAAAAAAAATGTTTCACGAAAATCATCTTAAAGTTGTCGAGAACGTTTAAGATCGACCGACAAAGGTTTCTAAACGATTTTTGTGAAATTTATTTTGTGATTCGTAGATATCATTTGTCTTTGTTTTTCTGTATCGATCATATGTGATATCGCAGATATATATTTTGTATTGTGTAATGTAAGGGTAAAATGAATGTGTTTTAATTTACCAATTAGATCCTATTTGATAACATCTGTTATTTATTTTTGATAAAATGAAAATAAAAAATGGTTTAGTTGATTTGATGGTTATGTTTTCAGTAGAACGGAAATGGTAGAGACCCTCAGCATTTTGGCACCTCCAGCATCCCCCAGTGCCACATGGGGGCTGCTAATGGCCAAAAACAAAGAAAAAAAAAAAACAATTTTTTCAACCAATCACAAAGGACCCCAGCACCCCCACTGGGGGTCCAAGCTTTATTCTTAGTAGAAAAATGCTTGGAGTTCCAAGACTCAGTTTGGATAGAGGGATTTGGTAAAAAAAAATAAAAGAAATTGTGATAGTCAAGTATGTGAGAAATTGAAAAAAAAAACTCACACCAACGTTATGTTTTATTTATCACAAAAAATAGTGAGATTTGGTGGGGGAAAAAAATGAATTTAATGAAAACACTTTTAAAATATCAAAATTATCCTTTGATGAAAGAAGTTGAAAAAATAATTTATTCATATGGAATGTTATTTTGGTAAAATGAAACAAAAACACTTTTTTTTAATTTTTTTTATTTACTCTATCCAAATAACATATGTGAAATCACATTCTTTTATCTTTTATTCATTCAAACACGATAATGAGAAACTATAGTTATTTCATTTCTTTTCTCACTTGGGTGAGAAACTATAATAATTTCTTTTCTTTTCTCATCTCTCGATCCAAACAAAGTTGAACACCCTCAATGCCCCTTCAATGACATGGAATAGACCATGTAAAGAGGGAATCCACACTTCTCATCTCTCCTTTCCCCTTCATTAGAGGTCAAAATGAGGATGATATATAGAACTGCTAGGTAGCTTGAATTATCTCTGCCTCGAATGACTCGAAATGCCAAAACGACATCGTTTTGTACTTTTTTCTTTTCTTTTCTCTTCCTTCTATCTTTTTCCTTCCTTTTCTTCCTCTTGTTCTTTCTGAAACCAAATCAAAATCAAGTTTCTTAACATTCCAAGGATATCATCACAAACCCAGAAAAAATAAAAAATAAAAAATAAAAAATAAAAAATAAAAAATAAAAAATAAAAAATAAAAAATAAAAAATAAAAAATAAAAAATAAAAAATAAAAAATAAAAAATAAAAAATAAAAAATAAAAAATAAAAAATAAAAAATAAAAAATAAAAAATAAAAAATAAAAAATAAAAAATAAAAAATAAAAAATAAAAAATAAAAAATAAAAAATAAAAAATAAAAAATAAAAAATAAAAAATAAAAAATAAAAAATAAAAAATAAAAAATAAAAAATAAAAAATAAAAAATAAAAAATAAAAAATAAAAAATAAAAAATAAAAAATAAAAAATAAAAAATAAAAAATAAAAAATAAAAAATAAAAAATAAAAAATAAAAAATAAAAAATAAAAAAATCAAAGATCGGCCTCTACTAACCATGATATCGGGTTTTGAAAACATTATGCATTCTTATTCCAGTTATTAGCCTAGATTTACTACGTGATGCACACAGCATACAAGTATAGATTGGATCGCCTGAATTGGAACAAAACACCTCATGTTTTCTTTTGAAACGGTTTGCTACTCGCAAGTAGGCTTAAAATGCTGATTTTGCCACCCTCGGGTGGGCTTAGAAAAGATGGGTTTGCCACTCTCAAGTGGGCTTAAAACTCACAGTCAATGCATTATTCAAATTCAGATAATCCAAACTTCATCCACAGGCATTCAGGCAGTTATATCACATAAGCAATTAGCCTCATGGTAACCATGCTATCATGGCAGTCACTCACACGCATGCAACGATGCTAAAGCATAAAACTTACCGAGTACTCCAAGCCAAAACAAAAAGTTATGTTAGAAATCCATGCATGATCCTAGCTATACAGAAATGCCTAATGCAACACATGCAAGAATGCAACTACAATAGGCTTGGCTATTCTAAAGATGGCATATGAAATGCTACCGCTAACAAGTATTCAACTCGGAATTGAAATATAGTGCAGTTAGTATGATACGCTGAGCCCGGTGCATGCAAGACAGATGAATGAATGCAAACATGCTATCATAAGTATGCTAATTGAAACATGCCCTAAACTAACCATCATAAGCTGGTAAATAAAAGGGAGAAAGACGTGGGATTGGAAGACATACATCACACACACGCACACTTATTACAATTGTGCCCTCGCTCGGAGGGTCCGAATGAATAATACAGTCCGAATAAATAATTACAGTCCAAATGAATAATTAAATATTACAAAACCCTAATTAATTAACAAATTAACTAGGAAAACAATAAACTAGTATGCAAATTCATGGACCGCCTCAGCTCTGTTCCGAATGATGAAAGATGCATGCATGCTCGAGTCGCGTCGTCGGGAAATTCCATCGCGATGCCTCGTCTCGCCTTTGTTTGCAACTGATTTTAGAAATTTGCACAAGGCTCCAGAAGGCTGAAACACCACCCTGGGAAGGCTGTCGACTAGATATTGGCTTAGGAAACACCTGCCGACCACCCTTTATGGTGGAAACCAAAAAAGGTGGTCGGCCTGCCAGAAAACCTGGTCAGCCGACCATTTTCTGCCCCTGGATTCTGGTTTTTCTACAACAAAGGCAAGAGGGAGAGAAAGCAAGGTATTTTTAACATATGTGTGCAAGACCACTCTCCCCGTCCTTGCACAAGCTCAAGGGAGTGTAAACCTCGATCCTCGTGCCACCAATCACGCATCTCGATGTATGATGGCCGAGAAGTCGAATTGCACGACTCAATGGAATGAATGCAAGTATAAACACAACAAGGCTTAGACTCCATCATGGTTAATCCGGAGTGTCGGGGACCGGGAATTGAGGCACGTTTCGTCACTTTGAGTATGAAACGCCCCTCGTTTCCCGTGTTTGGGTTAACTCCTATCCCAAACACAATGCAGATGAGATGGCATACACAATGTGACTAACATGCAACTTAGCATACGCAATGCTATGGACTAAAATGGCATACACAATGCGCGTGATGTAACATGGCATGCACAATGCTCTAACATGCAACCTAGCATACGCAATACTACGGACTGAAATGGCATGCACAATGCAAGATGGACTTACACCAATATGAGTGGACCTCAGCCATACTCACATCAGTGGCCATATGATGGAAATGAGACAACCGAAACACATGCAAACATGTACGATGCAAGGAACCAATCCTAAGGCATCAAATGCCACTCTACCAAAGCATGGTAAAGGATGAAACATGGCATAAAATGACATATGATACAGCTCTAAAATGGCATAAAATATGGTCCTGAAACATGCAAATATGGCACACAATGCAAGCTAGGGGGCCCGGGTACCGAAACTAGTGAAGTGCGTTACACTAGAGGTACCCAAAGCAATGCACCAAAGGAAAAACCAACCCCAAACAGACCCTAGGCAGGTCTGAAACAGTGGGGAAATGGCCTAAAATGATGGCTCGGAATGCAACGAAATGGAGCTCATTCAATGGTCCGAAAACAAGGCATACAAGTCCGACTCTCAAACATAGTTAAAGAGTACAAAACATGGCAATATGGCATTCAAACAAGCTCTGAAATATTATGTATAATGAGCCCAAAACATGAACACACCTCAGTATATGCATGTAATGAGCCTCAAAATTCAAAGTTAAGCATGGGTATTGAACTACAAACGTGCAAAACCAACATTATTCAACCATGAGACCCAAAAACAGAGCTAGGGTAGTCCAAAATAAGCACAATATCAGTTTAAGGCATGGCCAAAAAGTGTTAAAATCAAGGGTCAACAAAGCATGCAAAGAAAGCTAGTGAACCATGAGTTACACTACAACTATATGGGGCATATGAAGGCTCACTAAACCAGCCAAAAACAGAAGTATGCCATGCCAAAATATGCCCAAATAACTACTGAAATTCAGTCAATGCATGCAAGAATGATTGGTTCCTTTGAAAGGTCAATAAGGGGGTTGTTCTATACATGCATGATGGACACACCAAATGGAAAAACCAACTCTGGAAATAGGTTATGAGGGTCCTAAAACTCACCAAAAAGGCCCTGGAATGGGTCAATGAAGCATGTAAATGAAGGCCCCTTTGAAAGGCCTTGAATGAGATTGTTCTACACATGCATCAAAGATGCAAAATATGGCCAAAAGGGCTCTAAACAGAGTTAAGGCAGACCTAAAAACTCACAGATAATGGCCTGAAACAAGACTTATCAACATGCAAAATGGAGCTCCTTTGGAAGGCCAACAAGGCTAGTAAAGACAACAAGGGGTGAGAGGGTCACCCCTCTCTGGTTTTAGGGCTCAAAAACACATCTAAGCCACTAAAAATCCACTGGATTTCAGTGTCTAAAAGGCCAAACCAAGGCCAACACAAATGCTCTAATGCATAGCCCTAAACATGAGGAAATGAAGCATGAAAAGGGGAAGGTGACCCCAAACAGAGAAGTGACCTTAATAAAACATGTTTATGAGCTCAAAATAAAACTTTTTTCAGTTTACATTGAAACCCAAAAATGCTTGTAAACAGGGTTAAGATACAAAACAAAATAAGCCTACAAAGAGGGGTGGAGCATACAAGGAGGTAGAGGACCTCAAACAGAAAAGTGTCCTTAATCAAACATCAAGAGGAGCTCAAAATAAGACACTTTTTAGTTTAAGACGAAACCCAGAAATTCTTGCAAATAGGGCTAAGTAATGGAGCAAGATAATGCAAAAATGGAGGAAATAATGACTTACCCTTGTAGCACAGCAAAGCAGCAAGTTCTGGACCAAAAAGGTGAGCCTTCAACCTCTGAAAAATAGCTCCGGGGTGATTGAATGGATGGTGGAGGTGGTAGGCTATGAGATGTAGTGTAAATGGCCAAGAATATTAGGGTTTGGATCTTGAAGAAGAGAGCTATGGAGGATGGGGTGTATCTATCTTGGCTGGTTTTTCTAACCCTTGCAAATGGATGGGGAGTGTTGGTTTTATAGAGGAGAAGAGCCACGACTTCTTGGAGAAGCCTCAAGAGAGGGTCAAAGCTTCTCAAAGAAGCTTAACCAAAAGGGTCAAGCTTCTTGAGGAAGCTAGACCAAAAGGGTCAAGCTTCCTCAAGAAGCTTGACAGAAGAGTCAAGCTTCTCTAAGAAGCTAAGCAAAAGGGTCAAAACTAACTTAAAAAGACCAACTAAAGGCTTAAAATCTCGGACAGTGGGTCAAGTGCTACACAGCTGGCACAGCTGTATGTAACTTAGGAAGACCAAAAAGCAGAAGGTAGGCCGACCAGTCCAAGTGGTCGGCTGACCACTTTCCCTGGCCAGTCAACCAGGTTTCAAAAGGGTCAAGAAGGAATGCTGGTCGGCCATACCAGAAAGGTGGCCTCCCAAATGAGTAGAATACAGCTGTGTGGTGGGAGACCAGAAAATTTGACCCAGGAGAGAGAAAAACTAGCTTTCTAGCAAGGTTCAAAAGGGTCAGGAAGAAAAGTTGGTCGGCCTGCCCATATTGGTGGCCTCCCAGATGAGTACAACACAATGGTGGTATGGGAGACCAGAAATTAAGGTCCAAAAGTGAGAAAAACCAGCTTTCTGTCAAGAAAATCGGCTGGAGGAGAGACAAAATGGTTTTCAATAGAATTGCTGGTCTCCCACCATCCTACCACCTTCCAAACAATGAAAATAGGGTCCATACCAAAAATGAACCCTAACCGATGCAAAACGAGGGTTCGGGGGCCAAAACACGCAACTCGGGGCCCCAAAAACAGCCTGTTAAGCACCGGAGGTGGCGTGCGACCACGAAAGTGGTCTCTCGGGCCACAGTGTCCCTCTAAGGAGAGGAAACAAGGTGTGTGCTAAAAACCGGAGCAAATAGAGGTAGTTAAGCGATCCCGAACTGGGGCACACGGCCGACGGCTCTGAAAAATTGGTAACTGGTCTCCAAATGGGAAAAATGGCCTACGACCACGAAACGTAGCCTACGGCCACTGAGAGATGGTTTACGAGACCTCTCCCTCCCTTCGGGAAGAGAAAATAGAGAAAACAGGACCTGGTTCGCAAACCGAGGTAAAGCACAAAAGAGCCCTAAAGTCCGGAGGCAAGGCTCTCAGCTGAGACTCTACAACCTCAGAACAAGCACCAAATGCATCATCACCGAGCGCTCAACTGGTGACGTCTGAGTCTTAAGGCTGGTTAAAAATAGGGTGTCTACACATTGCTTTGGGGGTAAGCCGGCATGGAAAAGTGGGGTCGGATACCATACTTGCTGTATAGCTTTCGGTAGACGCCACACCGCAATCGAACTGGGTGCCGTTGTCTGAGATGAGAGCTTTCAGAATACCGAATCGTGTTATGATATTTCTCCATACAAAGCACTTGACATTGGCATCTCGAATGTGCGTTAATGCCTCCGCTTCGACCCATTTCGTGAAGTAATCTGTGGCAACGATCAAGTATCGCTTGTTCCTTGGGGCCCTCGGCAATAGTCCTACGATATCAAGCTCCCACTGGGCAAACGACCAGGGATTGGTGATAGAGCTTAACTTTTCAGCAGATAGATGGGTTAACGGGGAGAACTTCTGGCATTGCTCTCATTTTTTCACATAGCATTCGGCATCGGATCTCATTATCGACCAATAATACCCCTATGTTATAGCTCGATGGGCCAAAGAGCACCCGCCAGAATGTGCGCCACAACTGCCTTCATGTATTTCAGTCAGAAGCTCTTCGACTTTGTCCGGATGAACGCATTCTAGGTATGGACCAAAAAGGGACTTTTTATAAAGCTTTCCTTGCGGATCCAAGTAGTAATGCAGGGCTTTGTTTCGCAACTTGTGTACTTCTTTCTTGTCCTCTAGAAGCTGTTCGGAAGATAGGAATGCGGCAATGAGATCCATCCAACTCGGTCCAGATTCTATGACATTGACCTGGACTTCCTCCGAAGGACCGATGCTTGGCTCCGGGATGAAACCCGCCTCGATGGTCTGTTTGATCTCTGAGTTAATGGCGGAGGCTAGGCAGGCTAGGGCGTCTGCATGCGTGTTCTGATCACACGTTATCTGATTCAATTCATCATGGTCAAATTTTACCAGCAAAGAGTTAGCCGTTTTCATGTAAGCCGCCATACGGTCATTTCTTGCCGCGTACTCCCCCTTCAACTGATTAATCACCAGTTTTGAATCGCAAAATACAAGCAAACGTCGAGCACCCAGAAAATGTGCATTCCGTAAACCGATCAAAAGTGCTTCGTATTCGACTTCGTTATTTGATGCTTCAAAGCCGAGTTTGACGACCTACTCAATTACTGCGCCGTCAGGAGCCATGATTACTACTCCAGCTCCACTGCCCCGTTGATTGGATGACTCATCACAGTACAGCTGCCAAATGTCCCCAACATAAATTCTCCAGTTCGGCTTAGGTCGAATTTCATTAGACTTGAAGTCGGCAAGACCCTCGGTAAATTCAGCCACAAAGTCAGCAAGCACCTGCCCCTTGATTGAGGTTCTTGGTAGAAACTGAATGTTGTACTGGCCGAGTTCGAGAGCCCACTTTGAAACGCGTCCTGATGCTTCCGCACTACGCAGTACTGATCGGAGGGGGTAATCTGTTAGCACCCCGATGCTATGCCCCTGGAAGTAATGCATCAGTTTTCTTGCCGTCGTGACCAGGGCCGGGATGAGTTTTTCCAGCGGCAGGTAGCGTGTTTCGGCATCGACCATTACCTTGCTTACATAATACACTGGCCGTTGCTCCCCCAGCTCTTCTTTTATCAGTACGGCGCTAACGGCCCGGTCGGAAACTGCCAGATACAAATGAGCAGGTCACCTGCCGTAGGTGTTCTGAGGAGAGGAACTGATCGGAGGTAGGTTTTCAGACCGTTGAAAGTTGCTTCGCACTCGGGGACCATTCGAAAGCCTTGCCTTGCCGTAGTATATGGAAGAATTGTCGGCAGCGGTCCGTGGAACGACTGATGAACCTATTGAGTGCGGCGACCATCCCCATTAACTTCTGTACTTCCTTGACCGATCGAGGGGAGTCGAGTTCTAGGATTTCTGTGATTTGCCTTGGGTTGGCTTCGATTCCTCGGTGGTTGACAATGTAACCCAAGAATTTGCCAGAGTTGATCCCAAACGCACATTTGGAAGCGTTCAGCTTCATTCTATATTTACGTAGAATGTCGAATGTCTCTTTCAGATCGACTATATGATTATCCTCTTCCTTGGACTTGACCACCATATCGTCAATGTACATTTCCATAGTGTGGCCGAGTTACTCCTTGAACATGGCAGTGACCAATCTTTGGTAGGTTGCCCCAGCATTCTTCAGCCCCAAAGGCATAACCTTGTAGCAGTAGGTTCCTCTTGGGATGAGAAATGCAGTTTTCTCTTGGTCCTCTAGACACATGGTGATTTGATGGTAGCCTCTATAAGCATCGAGAAAGCTCATACGTTGATGGCGTGCCGTCGTGTCTACAAGTTGGTCAATTCTGGGTCGGGGAAAACAATCCTTGGGGCAGGCTTTGTTTAGGTTCATGAAATCGACGCACACTCGCCAAGTTCCATTTTTCTTCTTCACAACCACTATATTAGAGAGCCATGTAGGGTAGGTCACTTCCCTGATTGCCCCATCGTCAAGCAGCTTGTCAACTACCTCAACAACGGCAACAGTATGCTCTGCGGCTGACCACCGGCTTTTCTGAATGATCGGCTTGCACTTAGGGTCAACATTCAAACAGTGCTGTGAAATGGACGGATCTATGCCCGACATCTCGTAAGGAGTCTATGCAAAGACGTCAAGGTTGCTGAGTAGGAAGGAAATTAGCCACTGTCTGTCGGCTTGATTCAAGGAGGCGCCGGCCATGAAGAACCTGTCTGGGTTTCTGTCGATTTCGACTCGATCCAGGGCTTCGCTAGCCTTTTCACTCGGGAGCCGTCCAACATCATCGAGGCTCTCCCGATCCGGTACCTCAATGGAGTTCACTTGTAACTCTTTCGGCGTCTTTTCAGCAAGGACATAGCATGCTTGTGCCGACTTCTGTGAACCACAGATTTGCTCAATGCCACGTGTTGTCGGGAAGCAAAGTAGCTAATGATATGTGCTTGGCACTGCCTGCATAGTGTGCAACCAAGTCCGCCCTATGATGAAATTATACGGCGATGGCAGCTTCATGACCAAGAACTCCACATCCACTGTTCGGGAGCCCGCTCGAACGGGTAGTGTGATTTTCCCCAACGGGTACTCTAGATTGGCGTTGAAGCCGAATAGTGGATAATGGGCCAGGGAGAGATCCGATTCGGAGAAGCTGAGTTTGGTAAATGTCTTGTAGTACATAACCTCCGATGTGCTCCCCGGATCAATGAGTACGCGCTCAACTGTGAATCAGTTTACATGCAACCCAATTACCAAGGGATTGGTGTGGGGAAGTGTCACTCCGGCCAAATTTGAATCATCAAAAGTAATGCTTGCAGTTTCATGGGGCTGTTTAGCCGGAGTGAGTTGATTTTGAGGGTCGAGATTCAATTGAATCGTATGCACCGCAGATGAAATTGGCAGGCTGTATATCATGTGGATCACGCCGAGTGGAGGGGAATCCTATCTTAAGGCTACTGCTTTGGTTGAGCTGCCCTTTCGGACGTACTGTTGCAGCTGGCCATCCTATACCAGTTCCTCCAGGTGATCCTTCAAGGAATAACAACTCTCAGTATCATGGCCATGATCCTTGTGGTACTCACACTACCTATCCCGTCCTCGCGTATCGGAAGGTCCCACCATTTTTTATGGCCATTTGAAAACAGAAGATGTTGGATTTTGGACATGACCGTGTTGATTGGCTCTGACAATTCGGTATATTTCTTGTCGGCGCGCCTTGTGCGCCTGCTATCGACTTGCAGTTGTTCACTTGCTCGGTGGGAGCATTGATCACTTGATCGGTGAGAATCCCGTCTCTTGTCTCTTTTCGCCTGATACCGTGGTTCAGGGCTCTAAGGTGCTATAGAATTTAATGGCTGAGCAATTTCAGAAGGGGCCGTCTTGTTGGCCTTGTTTCTGGCTTTAAACCGCAAGGCGTTATCCTCCACTTTGCAGTATTCTTCAACCTTCTTCATCAACGACCAGATTGTTTTGGGGGGTCTTCTAGTCAAAGAGCTGCGGAGAGCACTATCAGGATGCAAACCCATTTTGAATGCGGTGATGGCCATGGAGTCGTTGCAAGCGTCATCAACAAGATTAAAGCACTCTCAGTATCGTGCCGAATACGCTCTTAGTGTTTCTCCTGGCTGGATCTGCATTGCCTAAAAAGAGTCGGCTTGTTTTGGCTGGACCTTGCTGGTGATGAATCTGGCCCTGAAGGATTTTTGTAATTGATGGAAGCTCTTGATCGAAGCCGGCTCCAGTTTATAATACCACCTGACAGCCAATGGTCCCAAACTGCTGGAAAATGTTCGGCACATGAGGGCCTCGTCGTCTGCATGCAATGTCATGGCTTGCTTGTAGTGACGGATGTGATCGGTGGGTTTGATTTGCTATCGTAGAGAGTGAATGACGGGGCTTTGAACTTTTTTTGCAGAACTGTCCTTGCGATCCATCGTACAAAGGGATCATGCTGGTCTTCTTCGTTTGAACTGTTTCTACTTCGTTTATGCCTTATACGTGCACTTTCTTCAGAACAACTGATAGCTTCAAGTCGACCCTTGTTTTTGGGCTCCAGGAATAATGAGTCAGAGTTGCTGTCAGTGTCCTGTTGTCGGGCTCGAGGTCGTCGACCTTCTGCCCTTAGGGGTCGCTCCGGATCTTGGCTTCCAGCTTGTTTGGACTTCGCAACTTCCATGGCCAAATCTTGACGGAGACGTTCATTCTCGACGTTCATGTTCTCCAACCTCTGTTCGTTTTGCTTTGCTTGCTCCATAATTGCTTGCATTGCCTCCTGGGCTGATGTCGAGGGTGAACTGAAGTTCAAGGCTCTTCTTGCGTTAATATTCTCTGGCCCAAGCATGATACTTGGAGTGGTTTCGTCTTGCGGTGTAGGGTCGATAGTGACTGTCGGAGGATCTTCCATTACGCCCTACATGGATGTGCTATATTCCCACAAATAGCGCCAATTGTGGGAAAGTGGTTTGGAAATACTCTAGTATTCAGTTAGACGCTCTTGATCCTCTGATTACTACCTGGAAAAGGAATGAACACTTCGGTTGGGGGTGCCGGAATTAGCACTCCGACGTACAAGTCAGTGTATACTCTCTTGATTGCTTGTATCTTAAGTTTAATATGCTAGTTCTCACATACCTTTCTCTGATGGGTGATCCCGTATTTATAGTATTCTCTTTGGGCCTTTGGGCCTTTGTGTGAGGCCCCTGAAAAATGTATTCTCCTTAAAAACCCTAACGTTGAATTATTTTCTTAAAGCCCCTCGGTTACTTGAATTAATTCGAATCTTGTCAGTTAGCATTACTATTTTATTTTTATCAAAACAGGAATTACCCTAGCCAGATTAGGTTCCCTAACCAAATTTAATTCTACCTAAGTTACATGTATTTAACTCTAAGCCCTCACTTTTCTTTAAAATTCAAAACTTACCCAAAACTAGTACTTGTACCTTGTACCTTGAAGTACCATCAATCTTGTAAGATATATATATATATACACCTTGAAGAGTGTGCCCTAGGACCAAAACTAATAAAATAATAACTCCATCACACTCCCCAAGGCTAGCCACCCTAGGAAGAAGAGATGAGCCAAATTTCAAGATTTTTGATCATGATATTCTAGGAAAATCAAAACCTAGTACCCTAGGCGTAGGATGATGTTCCCTATACTAGTTACCTTTCAATTAAAAATCAACTAAACAGTGCCTAATCCTATGATTTAGCACCTTAGTTACTCCTATCCCATTAGACTCCAAGCAAAATCCTAACATTTCCATCCATTTCCAACTAATGGGCTTTTGGGACATTTTACATCAAAATTTGCCTATATACACCAACCTCCCCTAGCTTGGAAAAGCACAAACACCACACCCACACACACACATTCGGCTAGAGAGAGGGAGGAGAGAAAGAGAGAGAAGTCTAGAAGAAGAAGAGGAAGAAAGAAGAGAGTTTTCTTGTGCAAAGCTTAGTAGGTAAGCCGCAACACAACCTTCTCTTTCATTTTCATTTTTTCAATACATGTTTCTAAGGGTTCTAAACAATGTTTTCAGATCTGTTATTAATGAGTTCTTATGTTAAAAATGCTAAGGGTTGAGTATTGATTCCATCTCTCTTGTATTTTCTCCATTTTGGCACAAAACCATCTTTTTCTATACCAATCTCTCAACTTTCCAAGGGCACTCTTTCAAGAAAATTTTCTGAGTTAAATATATGTTAGTTAGCATGTTTTATTCACAAAAGAAATGAAAACTTTCCCTTGGTGGAACCCTTTCCTCATAAAACTTCTTGTTTTGGGCATAGTACCTTGGAATCTGTTTTTGCAGCCCACTTCCAGAAATTCTAGAAAAATGTATAAAATTATTCTGGACCTTTATTTTATGTCAAAACCTTCCTTAAGGTGTTATATTTCAACTAAAATTGGTTTCATCGAAAAAAATTAAGTGGTTTGCAAGAAAATCAATTTTTCGTAACGGTCGGCGGATCTGGACAGAATCTGGACAGCGCTGAAATATTTTCTGAATAACTTAGAATCTGGAAAAGCAATCCCGTTTCTGAAAAATGTTCCAGAAACTAGATCAAATTCCCTACGAACCATGGGAAGACCAAGTCCGGTGAAGGATCTAAAATAGGCCTTTCATTTTAATCTTTATGCGATACTAAATCTGGAAATTTTGTTATGTATGGATGTTTTATACCCTTGAGTTCATGAGATTGCTTATTAGCTTATGATCATATCTTGCCATGATGTTATATGTGTTGTGATTACGTTATTTACCATTCTCATCTTAAAAATGCATGCTTATATGGATATTATTGTCTTATAAGTTGAACTAACCTTGTTTTAAAACATTTAATTCAACGGGAAACCTAATAGGGAGGGTATTGGGTTTTCGAACACTTGAGTAATGAAAGGATGAGAATATGTGATATTTGGATTGTTGGGATGCGTTCCATATTTGAAAGTTAAAGTCTTGCGCAAGTGGTTTTCGAAACCCTTGAACGGAGTAGTTGTATTCGGACCCTAGGTGGTTTGGTGTGAGGAGGGATTTGGGCAAGGCCCTATTTTACCGTCTCTTTTGAGGCCCTGCGGTTGGCGCTACGCGGTATATAACCATTGGTAGGCATCCGAGGTTAGTTCTGCAACAAAGCAGCAAAAGAGGAGGCATACCGAATAATCCGCGTCCGATTCTTGTGGTTGGGAGGACGAAATCTCTTTGGGGGATTTCTAGTTTACTAACATCTAACTTGTAACCCTTTATCTATTTAGTTGAGTATCATGCTTTATTATTTGAGGTTATATTTGTGATTGTGTATTGGACTGGGAAAAAGGAACGGGGTGTGTGTGTGTTTACTGGGTATTCAAAACTCACGACATATCATGCCAGGTGCCAAAGAGGAGCTTATAGCTGGAGACGACGAGCTTGAAACTTTCGAAGACTTTTGGCTACCTTAGGAAAGTTAGAAATTTCTTTTGATATTTTGTAAGGCTCATATGAATATTTAAATTTTCTTTTTGGGATGTAATGTAATAGAACAAGCTTTTGAAATTAAGGATATTCATGGTTGTTATGTACTTATATTCTAATATTTATGTGTTTGAACCTTATCGTTGTTTATGAAACTTTGTGTCAATACCTTTTAAGATCTGTCAAAAGGGTAGTGCGCTGCCTAAGAAAGCTGGACTTAGAAGGGAGGCTAATTTGATTCCTCCGGCGATCTGGGATCTTACTTGGTGATTGACCATAGGACTCATTAGTGGCTCTCCCTTGAATGCAACCAATAGTGTAGATTTGGGGCGTCACAATATGGTATCAGAGCCTAGGTCCAACCCTTACCCACGCATTTCGACCTGCAGTTAGAGACTACCTTGCCCTGACTATGTTAGAATCTTTCTTGATCTATCTTAGGGAATTTCTTCGAATTTCGGGCACACCAACATCAACTCGTGAGGACCTACTTCAGGATCGCGAAATGGTTTTAACTTTGAGTGAGGCCTCACATCGCGCAGTAGGGGGTACTATTAGTTCTACGCGTCTTCTATCGATTGTCGTAGCCTCATCTTGTATTCATAACCTTTATTCAATGTCATCCTTTTCCAAGATTAAGTCTTGTCCATCTGGTCCTATTTTATATACTACTATTTGTAAATTCGACCTCCTTTGACCCTTGATTATTTTAGTTAGCCCAAGACTTCTTCCAAATAATTTCATTTTCTTTACTCGGTGATGAATCTTGGATATTCAGTTTGAAACGCGGATGGCCAACGCAGTTTCAAGTTAAATATCTAGTTTAGTCACCACATCTATAACCTTGATCACAATGAAGTTCGAAACTATAACATCATACCGTTCATCCATATTTCAGTTAGTCCTGATGTTATCACCATAACTGCTTCGTATTCTTCGTCTCCACTTAAATCTAATTTTAGGAATTTCGTAATTATTATTATGTATATATGAAGTTGTGCTATGTGAACACCCTAGGATAATTAAACTCTAACTTAAGATTAGGAATTGCCTATGTAGTTAGAAATTGACTTACGCCTCACCCTATTCAAAGAAAAACAAATGGTGGACCCTACTTTGAGACAAGTAATAACATGAGCTTGCAAGCAACAATAGAAATGCGGTACTAGGAAGTCGAAACCTTAAGAATGGACTAGTAACCGTGGCTAAAATCCCGAACTGTATCAAGAATCAAATTTTGGAGGAGTCTTACCATCCTTGTGGAAGGAGGTAGGATCCAAGGGAATTTGGAGCTTGTGGGCGGAAACTCAACTTCCTGAAGATACCCTACTCCGACCTCATCTTAAAAATAGATTCGTTACTCATACCTTAACAATTATCGATGGTTACCAGAAGAAGGAGATGACTTACCCATCCAGCGGAGCATGTTTTCAGTTTAAGGGGGATAGACAAGACCCCACGGCTTCAATGAAAGGTAGGATGCAATGGCGCGATCAACTTGCGGGTAGAATAGCAAGTCTGATTCTAAATGAGGAGGGCCAAGGAGAAATAGAACTTCCGTGCATAGTATGCGATTATGCTGATGTATTTCCTACGGAATTACCAGGATTGCCACCAACCCGAGAAGTAGCCTTTAGCATCAAGCTGCAACCTGGAACTACCCCAATATCCATGGCCTCGTATCGCATGGCACCCGCAGAATTACAAGAATTAAAGGCACAACTACAAGAGTTGCTCGAGAAAGGATTCATTAGGCCAAGTACTTCGCCATGGGGAGCACCCGTGTTATTTGCTAAAAAGAAGGATGGGTCGTTGAGGCTATGCATCGATTATCATCTACTTAATCGAGTCACGATTAAGAGCCGATACCCACTCTCAAGGATTGATGACCTTTTTGACCAACTTAGAGGCTCAAGGTGCTATTCAAAGATCGATCTCAGGTCAGGTTACCATCAACTACGAGTCAAGGAGGAGGATATACCAAAAACTGCCTTTCGTACTAGATATGGCCACTATGAGTTTGTAGTAATGTCCTTCGGACTAACCAATGCACCGACAGTATTCATGAGCCTAATGAATAAGATCTTTAGACCATACCTTGACCAGTTTGTAGTAGTGTTCATTGATGACATCTTGGTATACTCAAGGTCTGAAGAAGAGCATGAGCAACATTTAAGGATTGTCCTCCAAGTTCTTAGGGATAATCAGCTATATGCCAAGGCGAGTAAATGTGAGTTTTGGTTGAATGAAGTGAAATTCTTAGGGCACGTGGTATCAGAGAATGGGATTGCGGTGGATCCAACCAAGGTGGAGGCAGTATTAGATTGGAGACAACCAAAAACCGTGTCAAAAATCCGCAACTTCTTAGGATTGGCCAGTTATTACCGGAGGTTCATCCAAGATTTCTCCAAACTAGCTAAACCAATGACTCGTTTGACGCAAAAAGGAGTAAAATATGAGTGGGACGAAGCTTGCAAAAAAAAAAAAATCCTTCCAAGAACTATAGAAGAGGTTAACTAGTGCGCCGATTTTGACCATCCCAGAACGGGAAGTGGGGTACACTGTGTATTACGATGCGTCTAAAAGAAGGATTAGGTTGTGTGCTCATGCAAATGGAAAGGTAATCGCGTATGGGTCTAGGCAGTTGAAACCACATGAGCGCAACTACCCCACACATGACTTGGAGTTAGCGACCGTAGTTTTTGCCCTAAAATAATGGCGACATTACCTATATGAGGAACAATTTGAGATTTTCACAGATCACAAGAGTCTGAAGTATCTATTCACACAGAAGGACCTTAACTTGAGACAGAGACGATGGATGGAGTATCTTGAGGATTTCCAGTTCACTCTCTCATATCACCCTGGTAAAGCCAATGTAGTAGCAGATGCTCTAAGTCGTAAAAGCAGAGGGATGATGGCTAAGATCTCCGTCAAGGAATGGGATATGGTTAAGACACTCAATGAGTTCAGGATCTAAGTGGAATCTCAAGGTACGAAAGCATATCTTAGTGCGCAGAAGGTGATGCCTAAGTTGATGAATGAGGTCATAGAGGCCCAGAAGCACGATCAAGAAGTAGCCTATGTCATGGGATGTCTGGAATCAGGAGAACCAATGCCGGATTGGGTAATTCACCCCGATGTGAGTTTAAGATACCAAGGTAAGTTGTTTGTACCAAGTAATGAGTTGCGTAGAGAAAAGGTACTTAAGGAATGTCATCATTTTGCATTTGCAGTACATCCAGGAGGGACTAAAATGTACTAAGATTTGACGAGGTAGTATTGGTGGAGTGGAATGAAGAAGGAAGTGGCTAAATTTGTAGCAAAATGTCTGACATGCCAACAAGTGAAGGCGGAACATCAGAAATCAGGGGGAATGTTGCAACCTCTACCAATAGCCGAATGGAAGTGGGAGTACGTGACGATGGATTTTGTGACAGGGTTGCCTAAGTCACCTAAAAGGCGTAATGCTATATGGGTAATAATGGACCGTCTCACCAAGTCAGCACATTTCTTACCCTATAAGATGACCGACACTTCAGAGTCTATGTGCAGAGTCTACATTGGGGAGATCATTCGACTACATGGAATTCCAGTATCTCTTATGTCAGATCGTGATCCACGATTCACTTCTCAATTTTGGGGGTGCCTGCAGGAAGCTCTTGGTACTGAGTTATGTTTTAGCACTGCCCTTCACACATAGACAAATGGACAATCTGAGTGCACCATCTAGACACTCGAAGATATGTTAAGGGCTTGCGCAATGGATTTTCAGGGAAGTTGGGACCGACACCTACCCCTAATTGAATTCGCCTACAAAAACAACTTTCAAGCTAGCATCGGTATGGCACCCTTTGAAGCATTATATGGACGACCTTGTAGATCGTCGATTTGTTGGACAAAAGTGGGTGACGCAAATCTGGTAGGACCCGAACTTGTTCTAGAAACTACTGAGAAGGTCAAATTGATCTGACAATGGTTAAAGACTGCTCAAGACCGTCAAAAGAATTATGCAGACAGGAGGAGAAGACCATTGATGTTTGGAGTAGGCAGCCACGTGTTCCTAAAGGTAACCTAGGCATGTAGTCGTACGTTTTGGGGGAAAGGGAAAGCTGTCACCACGATATATTAGGCCTTTTGAGGTATTGAAAAGAGTGGGCGAAGTAGCATATAGACTAGCTCTACCCCCGCAGTTAGCAGGGATACACAACGTCTTCCATGTATCTATGTCGAGAAAATACATCGCCGACCCGTCACACGTCCTCAAATGGGAAGAAATCAGTCTTGACAAAGATGTTACATTTAAAGAAGGACCGGTAGCAATACAAGATAGTCGAGAGAAGAACCTTAGAGGCAAAACGGTTCACTTGGTAAAAGTGCTATGGCATCATCAGGGAATTGAGGAATCTACTTGGAAACACCAGGATTAGATGAAGGAAAACTACCCCGAACTTTTCGAAGGTAGTATGTAGTTGAATTTCGGGGACAAAATTGTTTTAAGGGGGATAGGTTGTGAGGCCCCTCAAAAATGTATTCTCTTTAAAAACCCTGATGTTGAATTATTTTCTTAAAGCCCCTCGGTTACTTGAATTAATTCGAATCTTGTCGGTTAGTACTACTATTATATTTTTATCGAAACAGGAGTTACCCTAGCCGGATTAGGTTCCCTAACCTAATTTAATTCTACCTAAGTTACATGTATTTAACTCCAAGCCCTCACTTTTCTTTAAAATTCAAAACTTACCCAAAACTAGTACTTGCACTTTGTACCTTGAAGTACCATCAATCTTGTAAGATATATACATATATATATATACACCTTGAAGAGTGTGCCCTAGGACCAAAACTAATAAAATAATAACTCCATCACACTCCCCAAGGCTAGCCACCCTAGGAAGAAGAGAGGAGCCAAATTTCAAGATTTTTGATCATGATATTCTAGGAAAATCAAAACGTAGTACCCTAGGCATAGGATGATGTTCCCTATACTAGTTACCTTTCAACTAAAAATTAACTAAACAGTGCCTAATCCTATGATTTAGCACCTTAGTTACTCCTATCCCATTAGACTCCAAGCAAAATCCTAACCTTTCCATCCATTTCCAACTAATGGGCTTTTGGGACATTTTACATCAAAATTTGCTTATATATACCAACCTCCCCTAGCTTGGCAAAGAAAAAACACCACACCCCCACACACACATTCGGCTAGAGAGAGGGAGGAGAGAAAGAGAGAGAAGTCTAGAAGAAGAAGAGGAAGAAAGAAGAGAGCTTTCTTGTGCAAAGCTTAGTAGGTAAGCTACAACACAACCTTCTCTTTCATTTTCCTTTTTTCAATACATGTTTCTAAGGGTTCTAAACAATGTTTTCAGATCTGTTATTAATGAGTTCTTATGTTAAAAATGCTAAGGGTTGAGTATTGATTCCATCTCTCTTGTATTTTCTCTATTTTGGCACAAAACCATCTTTTTCTATACCAATCTCTCAACTTTCCAAGGGCACTCTTTCAAGAAAATTTTATGAGTTAAATATATGTTAGTTAGCATGTTTTATTCACAAAAGAAATGAAAACTTTCCCTTGGTGGAACCCTTTCCTCATAAAACTTCTTGTTTTGGGCATAGTACCTTGGAATCTGTTTTTGCAGCCCACTTCCAGAAATTCTAGAAAAATTTATAAAATTATTCTGGACCTCTATTTTATGTCAAAACCTTTCTTAAGGTGTTATCTTTCAACTAAAATTGGTTTCATCAAAAAACATTAAGCGGTTTGCAAGAAAATCAATTTTTCGTAACGATTGGCGGATCTGGACAGAATCTGGACAGCGCTGAAATATTTTCTGAATAACTTAGAATCTGGAAAAGCAATCCCGTTTCCAAAAAATGTTCCAGAAACTAGATCAAATTCCCTACGAACCATCGGAAGACCAAGTCCGGTGAAGGATCTAAAATAGGCCTTTCATTTTAATCTTTATGTGATACTAAATCTGGAAATTTTGTTATGTATGGATGTTTTATACCCTTGAGTTCATGAGATTGCTTATTAGCTTATGATCATATCTTGCCATGATGTTATATGTGTTGTGATTATGTTATTTACCATTCTCATCTTAAGAATGCATGCTTATATGGATATTATTGTCTTATAAGTTGAACTAACCTTGTTTTAAAACATTTAATTCAACGGGAAACCTAATAGGGAGGGTATTGGGTTTTCGAACACTTGAGTAATGAAAGGATGAGAATATGTGATATTTGGATTGTTGGGATGCATTCCCTATTTAAAAGTTAAGGTCTTGCGCAAGTGGTTTTCGAAACCCTTGAACGGAGTGGTTGTATTCGGACCCTAGGTGGTTTGGTGTGAGGAGGGATTTGGGCAAGGCCCTATTTTACCGTCTCTTTTGAGGCCCTGCAGTTGGCGCTACGTGGTATATAATCGTTGGTAGGCATCCGAGGTTAGTTCTGCAACAAAGCAGCAAAAGAGGGGACATACCGAATAATCCGCGTCCGATTCTTGTGGTTGGGAGGACGAAATCTCTTTGGGGGATTTCTAGTTTACTAACATCTAACTTGTAACCCTTTATCTATTTAGTTGAGTATCATGCTTTATTACTTGAGGTTATATTTCTGATTGTGTATTGGACTGGGAAAAAGGGACGGGGTGTGTGTGTGTTTACTGGGCATTCAAAGCTCACGGCGTATCATGCCAGGTGCCAAAGAGGAGCTTATAGCTGGAGACGATGAGCCTGAAACCTTCGAAGACTTTTGACTACCTTAGGAAAGTTAGAAATTTCTTTTGATATTTTGTAAGGCTCATATGAAGATTTAAATTTTCTTTTGAGGATGTAATGTAATAGAACAAGATTTTGAAGTTAAGGATATTCATGGTTGTTATGTACTTATATTCTAATATTTATTTGTTTGAACCTTATCGTTGCTTATGAGACCTTGTGTCAATACTTTTTAAGATCTGTCAAAAGGGTAGTGTGCTGCCTAAGAAAGCTGGACTTAGAAGGGAGGCTAATTTGATTCCTCCAGCGATCTGGGATCTTACTTGGTGATTGACCATAGGACTCGTTAGTGACTCTCCTTTGACCGCAACCAATAGTGTAGATTTGGGGCGTCACACTTTGGGTTGGACCCATCCTTGATCCATTACATGTACATCTACTCAGCCTCTGTTCTACTGGCTGGGGTGCTGGTTATTTTATTCGGCTCTCCGATTGACTAGGGTACGTGCCGAATAGAGGTTACATTTCGGACCGGACACGCTCATTCGTCCCTATGGATTTGATGAAATTCGGCTCCCACAGTACCCTAATACTATGTTTGATTGGGGATTTGAGGAGAGATTTGGAAAGGGGAAGGGAAAAAGTAAGCGAACCTACGTAAAATGTAGGTATATTTTATTCACATTTCACCTAACTTTTCTCCTTTTTTTTTTTCCAAATCCCTCATCAAATCCTCCAACCAAACACAGCATAAGGATTTTTTTTGTGTGTTACACTAAGAATTTTTTTTGTGTTACATTAAAATGTTACATTAAGGAGTTTTTTTTGGAGTATTATATTGAAGTGTTACGTTTGATAAAAATACACTAAGGAGTTTTTTTGCATGTTACATTAAGGTGTTACACTAAATTTTTTTTGGAGTGTTACATTTGAGTGCTACATTGGAGTATTATAATTTGAAATTATATATTTGACCAAAACTTACTAAATAGTTTTTATACTCATTTTGAAATGTTTGAAGAATCTCACATCATTTTAGAATGTTTGAAGAATCTCATATTTCAAGTCATTTTTGTACTCATTTTGAAATGTTTTCCAAAAAAAAAAAAAAATTCATATAAAAACTCATCCAAATTTGATTCTCATACATTATGTATCTTACTTTTCTAGTACAAAAGAAAATAATAGAAAGAAACATAATAGAAAAGGATATAACTGTAAATTTAATTTTTAAATAATATATTAAATCTAACTTTTCAAAATCAATGAAACTAATTGGTTTTTTACGAAAATTCTTACGACTAAATGGATCATCATTCCTCAAGATGGGATTTATAGGTAAATTTTTCTTACTTTTTTTCCCTGCAATTTGCATTACTTATTTATTCATATGTAAAAATATATATATATATATATTATTTTATCTATTATCAAACATATTTCATATGTTAAAAAAAATATATTATTATTTTATCTTTTATCAAATATTATTCTAAAATGTTAATTTTTATCTTTGAATTTTTAAACTTTTAGTCGATTCATATTTAAAAAAACACAAGCTAATATTTCTTACATGATTAAACAAAATTTTAAAATAAATATAAAGTAAAAAAAAATAAAAATTCAACCATGTAAGTAATATTTTTTTACTTCCATATTTATTTTTTAATTTTTTAATCATGTAAATATTAACTTGCGTTTTTTTAAATATGTATCGATTAGAAGCTTAATGACTCAAAGATAAAAATTAAAACTTGAGAATAATATATGATTAAGAAAAGATAAAATAATAATTTTTTTTATATATGAATAAATAAGTAATGCAAATTGTCAGAAAAAAATAAATCCATTTATCTGAACTTTAAAAAAAAAATCAAATAATAAATGCATTACTTAAAATGATAAATTTTACATGTTTTTTTTTTTTATATAGTGTGGAATAAGTTTTATATTAAGTTATTAGGATGTTATCAAACTTTAATTTTAGAGAGATTATTTATTTTTAAGTATTTTATCAATAAAAATTAATTTTTTTCCATTAAATGATTTAATAATATCTTAACAATTTAAGGATTTATTTAATATTTCATAAACTTTAAGAATTTTATTAAATAATGCTAAAATATATATGGATTTTTGATAATAAATATACGAAACCTTAGAAGAGGTGAGTGAAATTTCTCATTTCAGTAGATAAGATAACTAATGGGCAATTTCATCATTTTTATAGCCAATGACATCAACATGATATCAACAAATTCTGTTAAATAACCTAATAGAGAGTAACAGTCAGGAAATCTTGATAATAGTAAAAATAAGGTAGGTTAGTGTAATTATTGAAACCATAGGGAAAATTTTTGTAATTGTCAGAAACCCCAGGGGAAGTGTAATTTATCCTAAAAAAAATTAAAAAAAATCATGAAACCATCCTATTTGGTTTTATTTGATTTTTTGAAAATTGATTTTTATTTTTAGTGAATTTTTAAAATATTTTAGGCAATTTTTTTGTTCTTTAGATGTACTTAACCTATATGCACATAAAAAGTAAAATATTTATAAAAATTATTTAAAAATTTTGATAAATACACAAAAATACAAAAATATACTGAATTTTTATATATATATTTTTTTGTATATGGTAAATTTGTTAAAGATTTTTTTAATAAATATTATATTTTTTTACAAGTATCTAGGTTAGGTATCTAAAAAATAAAAAATTTACTTAAATGCTATGAAATATATTGAATTAATAAATAAAAAGCTACAAAACACAAGACAATTTAATATAACATTAAATACACATAAACAAGTTAAAAATAAAATATACTAAACTCAAGATAAATTAATTCACTATCTCTACATTCATAATTATATCATTTCTAACTCAAGGACACCACAAAATCACCCATATAGTAAGATGAGGCCTGCATTCCATAATTTTATTCAACATAATTTGACAAAATTTAAAAGTTGACACATTCATAATTCTTTCATTTCTCAACCGTAAGATACTACAAAGTCGCCAATCCTAGGTTATAGGCCGTGTTAGATTCTAATAGTTGGATTTTATTTTTATAAAATTTTATTGAGAATAAATTCTAATAAAATTATTGTTAAAAATATTTTTTTGTGATGATTTTTTACCTATGTCGTTAAAAATTGACAATAAGTAATTTTTTTAATCTTGATTTTTATAAATTGTTTCTAAAACTTACAAATAGAGACATTTTTTTGTGATAAAATTTTTAAACTGTCACTGAGAATTAAAAATTAGTGACATTTTTTTTGTGACGATTTTTTTAAATTATCATTAAAACTATATTTAGTAACTTTTTTATAACAATTTTTAAACTATCATTAAAAATTAATAATTAATAATATTTTTTTTATAATATTGAATAAAAAAATATCATTAACTATTATAAAATTTATTAAATAATAAATACACTTATTAAGATTTACGCATTGACCTTTCTGTGCCCGATCTATTAGTTTGCTTTTTATCCTACTACCCGTCCTATTTATTACTCTCTACTTTTGAAGGTGGGAACTTTTATTGTTCACATGGTGATACTGGCCCAATTGGGAAGCTGTGTCACTCGATCTTTCATTATTTTATTTATAAGAAGATAAAAAAAATTAAAAAAAATTGATTTTTAACCAATTTTTCAAAACACCGCAATAATGGCCGGTAAATCCAAACATTGCCGATGGAAATTCTACACTGCCGGTGGGAATTCTGTCTAGCTGGTGGTGCTCTGCAGCATGCAAGGAACCTGTCCTAGGGCTTTGGCAATTTTTAGAGAGACAGGGCAGTATAAACAGAGGTAGCAGAGGTACGGTGCGGGTTTTCCAGGCGGGCCGGTGTCCGACCACGCATCATTCGCGCATCCCAAGGCAGAGGCTGCGGCCCCCCCTTTTTTCTTTCTTTTGCATGTCTTTTTCTTAATTAAATTAAAAAATTTTTCGTCTCTTTATTTTTTACATTGATAATGATTAAAGAACAAAAAATAATTACTCTATTTTATTCTTGTGTCTGGTTCTATATTGATATACATAATATTTATAATTGTTCATTATACATCAAATCACTATGAATAATTTTAGTTGAATCTTAAAGTTATATATATCTGTTCGAATCTAGACAGAGGAAAGTGTATACGTTTTTAAAATAAAGGTTTGTGCTACTTCTCCAAAATTCGCAAGTTATCTTCATACACTTTATTTTTATTTAAATTATATTTTACGAACTGTAATATTTTATATGGCACTTTAATAATCAAAGTATGATTCCAAAATTCTAAACAATAACCACTTTCATGGTTTTATTTTTTAAATCTGTTTTTCAGTTTTTGATTTTTCATACTTTCTCAGTTTTGGTGATTAAAGATACTGAAATTTTTTCATATTTTATATTTAAATTATAATTTTACATAAAAATCTAATATATCTAATAATCTAAATAGGATTAAGAAGTAAAATATGGGCAATTTTTTTTATAAATTCAAACATGTATTGATTTTATTATTATTATTATTTAATATTAATAAGTTTTTTTTTTCAAAAAGAATATACAACAAATTATTTTCTAAGTGTATTTAAATTAAGTGAATCTAAAAAGAAAATAAAAGGGTTAGTAAAAAAAAAAGTGTCAAAGACAACACGAAAATAAAAAAATTCAAAACAAAAGTTTGAAAAAATAAACCAAACCAAACACTATAAACTTCTCTTTTTTTAAAATCTTTTTTTACTAATCTCTAATTTTACACAAATTATTTACAAATTTCTTTCAATTTTTATGTGAATTTAATAATTTAATTTAAAAATGGTGCATATACACAAAAATGTAACACTAAATACCTACATTATAAGCAACTATTCAATTATGAATAATTAACTTTTCATTATTACCTGTATTATATCGTTGTAAAAGATTTCACATATTACTTTTGCGATATGTTATATATGTCAATGTCGACATATAGAAATATATAAATATAAATTTATATATATTACTGTATTCATATATTGTCAATCTGTAATATTATATATTAACATCGGATACTTTAATTTTCTAACATGTATCGCTTTAGTAATATAGTTATATTTGTTAGAAAAAAATTGCGGAATTGTGTATTGTTCTTTTATCAACTTATGTTCAATACACACACACACATATTATACAAACAAATGCCCACAGCAAACATTTTCAATAAAAACTAAAACTTTACAAAATACCTACATCACGACAATAATTATACTTTTTATATATATATATATATATTCATAACAATTGTATAACAACTGTATATTAATAACTAATATTATATTTTTCATCATACAAAATATTTGTGGTATAAGAAACGAGATTCAACAATTCTTAATGTATAAAAATATAATACATATTGATATTAATGCATTTTTACACCAATAGTATGCAATAATATGCAATAGTGGGTTCAATGAATTTGTTTTATGAGATGAACTATTGAACAAAATTATGTAATTGTGTAATCAATTTGATACATTCAATTGTATTACAGGTACGGATTATGAAAAATTAAAGTGAAAAGTTGATAGAAAAAGATATACGTAATACTATATATTTAAAAGACATTTTTATTGTTTAGTGTTTAAGATAAGATTGTGATCTTAACAATCTAACTATAAATTAATGTTTATATTTATAAAATTTCTCATTTATCATTTAAATTTTTCAGGCAAGTATGTATTAATTTCTTACTTAGTTGTATTTTAGATACTGTGTGGGTAATTTTCTGACCACACTGCCCGCCTAGTAATCAGCTGGAGAGCACCGACAGAATAGATAGCTTCAGCAAACCTGTAACAGAAAGAAAAGGCTCCGGCGGTGGCTCTTCCACCCGGGGGCACTCCGACGATCAAGTCAGTATATCTCTCAAAGATAATCAAGTGCTAAACTGACAAGCTTAAGCATAAAACTGCATACCTTAGACCCACGGGGGTGCCTCTCTTTTATAGTCAACTCAATCCTAGTCCCACTAGAAGCCTGACTTCTATGGACTCCCATTCAGTGCTTACTTTGGATTTCTCAAGAGATAAAGATAAACTCCCTAAGAGCTTTATCCTTATCTTAGCAAAGTCATTTCTTTACTCTAGGATTCTTGCCCCTTATCCATTATCTGCTTATCTCGGATTCCGATATCTTCGGAGGCAACCTCGGCCTAGCCGAGATAATCTCGGCGTCACGACTAGGACACGTGGCACCTCGGCTGACACGTCGGCGTCACCTTGCCACGTGTTGGTATTCAGAAAATACATCCCCACAACTGCCCCCTAGGTTCTATTACCTCGGCATTTTGAGGTGATGGAACCTATATTGTGCCTTCCTTCCAGTACCTCGGCGTAAGAACTCTTCGGCCGAGATCATTCATGTCAAGCCGATATGTCTTGTTTTCAAGAACAAGAACTCAAATGAACTTTCCCACGCGCATGAGCTGTCATGCATCACTTCTCAACCGTTTCCTGCACACGTTTCATCTTTATTGGCCCGTGCCTGTGACGCGCTTGTAAGCCGTCTTAATCTGTCTACGCCGTCTGACGCATGCGGTTTTCCAGGCGCAATAAATGCCTTATTTTGCCGCCGTTTCACGTTTTCAACAAAGACACTACCTTTGCTTTCGTCTTTTCACTTTGTGCTTTGATTCACTTGTTTTCTTTTCTCTCTAAAACTCTTTCTTTCAAATCCGCCATTGTTCAAGCTCTAGGCTCTGTAACTTCATTCATCTCTCCCTCCGGCGAGGCTCTCGCTACTCTGCAGTAACCGTCGTCTGTCTTCGGCGAACTTTATTCCGGTTTCAATTTCTCTGGTCAGCCACTATTCTTTATGTATTTAGTTCACTGATGTTCTTCTATCTTCTTGTTGCCATTACTGTTCTGTTTAAACCGTTAATTCCATGAATCATTTTTATTGTTCACTACTTCTTGCATTTTTGCCACTGTTCTTGGCCCTGTAGTTCTTGTTTTCTTTATGCTTTTGAGAACCCCACTTCTGTTCTTCATTCTGAAACTGCGTTCTGGTTTCTTGTTTCCTGTGTTGTTTTTCCAGATCTCTGCCTTCAATTTTTTCTTTTAATCTTTGCCTTCATAGATTTAGGTTTGGGATTTGTCTATAGAACCTATCAATTCTTAGGAAAAAATCGAAACAATCCTAACCAGCATATACCTAGGGTTTCGCCGAGGTCCCGATAACCTTTTAAGAGCATCTTTTTTTTTCTGAAACCTAGCCCTCCGATTTTAGGCCGACGTTATAGGTATGTGGAGGTACAGGGTAGATACCCTGACCAAACTTGAGTACTCTAGGCAGGAGTTCTCCATCCATGCCGATGTCCATCTGAGACTTACTGGGGATGATGACTCCATCATGCCTACAGAAAACACCATGCCCCTTCCCATTGTAGCTTTTACTGAGTGTGGACTCCATCTCCCACTCAACATCCTCTTTTGCGAGATTCTTCATTATTATAAGTTGAACCCCATGCAACTGACAATCAACTCTTATCGAGTGATTTTCGGTATTATCGCCTTAGCTAAACAGGAAAACGTTAGGATCACCTTAGCCGACATACAATACTGCTATACCATGTGCGCCCTTAATCTGAAGGAAAAAGGCTTCGTTTATTATCTTAAGCCGAGGTCGACAGAATACAAAATCGTAGCCGACCTCCTAGACTCCAACAAGGGGGCTGGAGATGACTATGTCATTGCTTCGGAAAATTGGGAGTTTGGCGCAGACGAGGACGCCCATCTCTACCTTCTTCCCTGATCAGTTAAAGAGGGCAAGGGTAAGAGCCCAGTGTCAATACTTAGTTGTTTCTGCTCAAGTTTTCAATATTTTATCTGTTTCTAATGTCTGTTTCTTCTTGCAGACGTTCGCAAGCCAGCGAAAGACTTTCGCCAATCTTACGTTCCCAGTAAGGACCTGAAAAAACTCCTGGACTTGCCAGTTCACAAAAGAAAAACACATCTTCTTCTCAACTTTATTCCTACATACAAATCGATTTTGCCCGACGTCCCCAAAAGAAAGAAGAAAAGCCTTTCTCCTCCTACTGTCACAACTCAATTCGCCTCTACATCACGAACAGATCAAGAGTCAACATCTGACCCAACCAATCAACCATCTACTTCGGCCCCATACTTGGTCCCAATACAAGAACGAAAACGTCGGTGAAGACTTGTCAAAACTGCTGAGATAGGTCGCCCAAAGCCCGTTGTTCAAGACCTCCTTGCCGATCTTCCTGTTGACGTTGATGCTCAGTCGACGCAAACCATGCCCCCACCAAAGCCGAAACGAACCAAGAAAGCCCAGCCAAATGCTAAAGTGACTCAGGTTGAATCTGAGGACACTTTACCTATATCCAAACTGGCTGAGAGTGGGAAGACTGCTTCGGTTCCCACAAAAAGGTCTGCTGACACATAGCCATCAGATTCCACTCAATCAAAGAAGCCGAGGTCATCGTCTGCGACGACCTCGGGTTCCAAAATACCAAGAGTCCTCTGGGTGCCTGAAATCACCCTGGAAGATAAGCCTGTTCTAGCCTGTGACAGTGCCGATGACATCAATGTCGACGTGGCACTCAGTACTGCTGTTCTCCTTCCTGGCGATCTTGAGCGGAATGCCAAGATGAGCGAGTACGAGAACTACGCCCTCATGCTCCAACGTTCTGTACAAGTTCCCCCATTTGGCAACTTGTCTTTCTGCCTCTTTTTCTATACTTGTAAAGTTTGTGTAATACCTTTTCCCTTGCGTTCTTTCAGGCCATTCAACATGCCCATTCTCTCTCCATGCAAGCTTTTGAAACAAGGGAGAAGTTGGCCGATATGAGACGGGAGGTTTCTGCCCTAAAAAAGGAAAACAAAACTTTTCTGACAAAGATGAAAAAGCTTGAAGACCAGGCTGAAGCTGCCACCAAAGCCCAAACCCTAGCTGAAGAAAAGGCCGAATCTACCGAGGCTATTAAGAAGGTTGCCGAGGCCGAGAAGAGAGAGGCCGAGGACAAAAAGGCCCAAGCCGAAAAGGAACTTCAAGAGGCCTTATCTACTAAAGACGCCGAAATCAAAGCGGCCGACGAAAAGGCCTATGCTCAAGGAATGGCCGACGTTATAGAGGAATACAAACTACAAGTTAGGCAGGCGTGCAACAGGGACTTCTCCCTTGGTTGGATGGCCCTTGTAAAGAAACTTAATCTTTCTGACAATTCACCACTGCGCCAAGCTGACTCTATTCCTCTTCCATTTCCTCCACCTCCACCGCCAAGCCAAGCTGAAGATGAATCTGAGTCTGAATCTGAGGATGAGGATAAGGATGATGATGAGGCTTTGGTAAGGAAGCCCAAAGATGCTAGTGAGACCAAGTCCCCTCCTCACGAAGATCAAGTCCTAGACTTGACTCATGAGGAGGATGAGGAGGTTATCAAGGAGACCACTCTTGAGCAAGCATCATCTGATGTTCCTCCAGTCGATAGAAGTCTTGATCAAACACTTGCCGAAATTGACGCCGAGTTGGCTGCGGAAAAGATTGCCGAAGTGGTTCCACCAGAATCCTCCGAGGTTCCAGCCCATCCAGCTGTTGATGCTGAAGGAGCCTAACTCCAATGTCTTTCTTTGTTTGAATTTTTTTTTACTTTTCTGTTTTCTGTACAATGTAAGCTTCCTTTTGTGGCCAATGTGCCTATCTTTGTCACTGCCGATCAATTTGCTTTTGGTTAGGCCGCAGTGCCTTCTTTGTACACAACTGCAACTGTTTTTCTCTGAATGCTTTAGTCTTTATTTTCTCTTGATTGCTTCTGCATGGTTTTATACTTAGAATATTTGGCATGCCTGTCATACTTTGCCTCCTTTGTGCAATCTTTTCGGGGTTAAAGACCTCGGGTATAGTAACTACAAGCTTTACTTCGGCAAGATACTGACCTGCAAACTTTTCATGAATTTCAATAAGTATACACTATTCAATGCTATCTTTGAAAACATTTCTCAAGTTATAACAAGTGCTAAACAATGATCTACTTGTAAATTGCTACAAATTTCAACAAGTGTTTAAACAATATACTTAGCTTTTATTTCAACCTGTAAATTGCTGCAAATTTCAACAGATGATCATATGTCGGCTTAACGTCATCTTTTCAACAAGTGTTAAGCATCTTCTTTAGGTTTAACCAACCTGTAGATTGCTATAAGGGTTTAAGCAACGACCTCGGCTTCACTTCAACTTGTAAATTGCTACAAATTTTAACAAGTGAAGAGAAACAGTAATATCGGCTTAACTGCAACTTGTAATTGCTACAAATTTTAACAAGTGAAGATAAGGAATAATCTCGGCTTAACTTCAACTTGTAAATTGCTACAATTTCAACAAGTGAAGAATAAGGAATCAGCTCGGCTTAACTTCAACTTGTAAATTGCTACAAATTTCAACAAGTGAAGATAAGGAATCGGCTTAACTTCAACTTGTAAATTGCTACAAAATTTCAACAAGTGAAGATAAGGAACCATCTCAGCTTAACTTCAACTTTGTAAATTGCTACAAATTTCAACAAGTGAAGATAAGGAAGCCATCTCAGCTTAACTTCAACTTGTAAATTGCTATAAATTTCAACAAGTGAAGATAAGGAACCATCTCAGCTTAACTTCAACTTGTAAATTGCTACAAATTTCAACAAGTGAATTAAGTGGTCTCTGTTTTCTCTCTGCCCCCAATGTGAACCTGAGTTCTACTTGGGTTCTCATTATTCATGTCTCCAAAAACACCAATATGTAACTTTATCAATCATATGTGTTTAAAGAAAAGGGAAAAGATTTTATTGATGACCTCGGCCAAAAATAATGTACATCTAATGATAGAAGAATTTCAAATTACAAGTGTTCCAAGGTCTTGGCAGTGCTTTGCCCTCGTTATCTTCAAGCCGATAAGCTCCATTGCCTAATACCGAAGTAATTCTGTAAGGTCCTTCCCAGTTTGGGCCAAGCTTGCCCTCTCTGGGATCCTTCTGGTTGCCAACGACTTTCCTCAGGACTAGGTCGCCGACTTGAAAATCTCTTGGAATGACCTTCTTGTTGTAAGCTCTGGCAAGCTGTTGTTGGTATAGTGCGAGCTGAATTGCAACTTTTTCTCTTCGTTCTTCCAAAAGATCCAGATCTCGGGCTAAGAGTATGTCATTTGTCCCATTCTCAACTCCCTGGGTTCGGATGCCTGGGATGCCGACTTCCAGTGGAATGACTACTTCTGTGCCATAAGCCATGGCAAAGGGGGATTCCCTTGTTGATCTTCTCGGCGTAGTCTGATATGCCCAAAGCACGTTGGGCAATTCGTCTACCCACTTTCCCTTTGCTGTCTGTAGCCTCTTCTTTATTCCATCCAAAATTACTTTGTTGGATGCTTCTACTTGCCCATTGCTTTGGGGAAAACTTGGTGTTGAAAAGTAATTCTTTATCTTGAATTTCGCGCAGAAGTTCTTGATGAGTTTGCTGTCAAATTGCATTCCGTTGTCGACAACTATTGCTCTTGGAATGTCAAATCTGGTGATGTTGTTTCTCCATATAAAGTTCTTGACGTCCACATCTCGGATTTTGGCAAGAGGTTCTGCCTCTATCCACTTCGTAAAGTAATCTGTTGCCACTAGCAAGTATTTTCTCTACCCAGTTGCCTGGGGAAGTTGCCCAACAAGATCCATGCCCCATTGGGCAAACGGCCAAGGGCTGGATACTGGGTTTAGGTCAGCAGCTGGCTAATGTATCAAAGGTGCAAACTTTTGGCATTGTTCACACTTCTTCACGTAGGCTTCAGCATCCTTTTGCATGTAGGGCCACCAATACCCCTGGGTAATGGCCCTGTGGGCTAATGATCTGCCCCTATCATGGCTTCCACAAATTCCTTCATGAATTTCATATATGAAATCTTCAACCTGTAAAGGGTGTACGCACCTTAAAAGGGGTCCAGTGAAGGACCTTCCGTAGAGGTGTCCATCTGCTGTCAGACAGAATCTTGCCGATTTCAATCTGACTTTGTGTGCCTCCTTACGATCTTCTGGCAGCTTTCCTTCTTTCAGGAATGCAACAATTGCATCCATCCAGCTTGGCCCCATGTCCACACACATTGCTTCCTGTTCTATGCTCCGTGGTTCTACGCTCGGGCCCGACATATAGTCGATCATGATTGTCCTTGTTTTTCCAGTCTGCATTGAACTTGCCAGGTTAGCCAACACATCGGCGTGGGTGTTGTCATCTCGGCTAACTTGGAGTAGTCGACAATTCTGAAATAGGGCTGCCAATCTGATGACCTCTTTTGCATATGCCGACATCCTTTCGTCTCTGGCTGCAAATTCTCCTGTTGACTGGTTAACAATAAGTTGTGAATCACAAAAAACTATTACCTTATCTGCTTCTGCTACTGCTGCCAGTTTTAGTCCTGCAATTAATGCTTCGTATTCCGCTTCATTGTTTGAGGCCTTGAACCCTAAACGGATGGACTGTTCTATTATTTCTCCATCTGGAGATATCAGCAGTACTCCTGCCGCCGCTCCTTGTCGGTTCGAACTTCCATCGACAAACAGTCTGAATGAGTCGCCGATGTAGATGCTGCAGGGTATGAGTTTTTCCTTCCTTTGCTCTTTTGCGTTAGGCTGGGATTCTCCTTGTTTGCTGGGACAATGCTCATCCTGGCTCAACGGAGCCCGATGTTCGATGGTTTCAGGCGTGAATTCTGCCACGAAGTCGGCCAAAACCTGGCCCTTTATCGCTGTTCTGGGCCCAAACTCCAGGTCATACTGGCCCAAGGCAACTGCCCATTTTGCTATTCTTCCTATTAAGTCTCCTTGTTGCAACAGGGACTTCAGTGGGTGCTCTGTGAGTACCACAATCTTCTGTGCCTGAAAGTAATGGTTCAATTTTTTTGAGGCCATTACTAAGGCCAACATTAATTTCTCTAGTGGTAGATACCTTGTTTTTGCGTCGGCCAAGGTTTTACTTACATAATAAACAGCTTTTTGTTCTCCTTGTTCTTCTCGGATTAGCACTGCACTTACTGCATGTTCTGACACAGCTAAGTATAAAAACAGCTCTTCCCCAGGTTCGGGTGTTGAGAGGACCGGAGCCGTGGTCAGATATTTCTTTAGGTCGGCCAAAGCGGCCTCACATTCCTCAGTCCATAAGAAGTCCGTGGTCTTTTTTACCAGGTTGAAGAAGGGTTTACATTTGTCTGAGCTTCGACTTATGAACCTGTTTAGGCTGTGGCCCTTCTAGTAAGCATTTGTACCTGTTTTGCCGATGTTGGGCTCTGTAGGTCTAGGATGGCCTTGATCTGATCTGGGCTGGCCTCTATGCACTTCCTTGTTACCAGGTATCCCAGAAATTTACCAGATCCAACTCCAAACGCGCACTTTGATGCGTTGAGTCGGAGCCGATATTTTTTGAGGATCTCGAATACCTCTTTTAGGTTGGCAAGATGACTCTTAGGCTTCTTGGTCTTCACGACCATGTCATCGATGTAGACTTCTACTGTTTGGCTAATCAGGTGTTTGAACATTTTGGTTACTAGCCTTTGGTAGGTTGCTCCTGCGTTTTTCAACCCAAAAGGCATCACTCTGTAACAGTACAGGCCTCTTGGGGTGATAAATGCTGTCTTCTCTTCGTCTGGGGGGTACATGGCTATCTGGTGGTACCCCCTATAAGCGTCCAGGAAGCTCATCCTTCCATGTCCAGATGTGGCATCCACCAACTGGTCAATATTGGGCAGAGGAAAGCTGTCTTTGGGACAGGCTTTGTTTAGGCTCGTAAAATCTACACAGACCCGCCATTTACCGTTCTTCTTTTTTACTACTACAGTGTTGGATAGCCATGTCGGGTAATGAACTTCTCGGATGGCCCTGGCCTCCAGAAATCTGTTCACTTCTTCTTCTATAGCTTCGACGTGCATCAACGTCGGTCTTCTGGCTCGTTGTATTACAGGTTTGGCCAACCTGTCGACGTTCAGTTTGTGACACGTGACCTCGGGGTCAATGCCAGGCATCTCGTAAGGTGTCCATGCGAACACCTCAATGTTGGCTTTTAAAAAAGTCTCCAACTCTTTTTCCTCTTCTTTGGCTAAGCCCGAGCCGAGAAGAAAGAAGTGTTCTTCGTCTCCATCCTGGGCGAGGATTTTCTTTAGCGCCTCTTCGCTCTTCTCGGCTGGTTCTTTGCCGACGTCTTCTAGCACTTCCACGTCCTCATCTTTAATTTCTTCCTCTTTTGGCTCTCGAACGTTACAAGTAGACTTCATCGCTGCCATGGAGCAACTTTTTTCCTACAGTTGATCTCCTCTGACTTCTTCAATCCCATGCTTTGTTGGGAACCGCAGTAGTTGATGCAATGTTGAGGGAACTGCCCCCATTGCATGCAACCATGGTCTTCCCAAGATGATGTTATATGGTGAAGGTGTGTCAATCACCATGAATTCTGTCCTGATCTTCTTATTGCCAGCTTGTACTTCCAAGCTTGTGGCGCCCAGTGGCCATGTCGGCGTTCCATTGAAGCCGACCATCGGGCCATTAGATTGCTCCATGTCATCTGGGTGAAGGCCTAGCTCCCTGTAACATCTAACGTACATGATGTCACAAGAGCTGCCTTGATCTATTAGGATGCGTTTCACTTGGCACTCCCCAACCTGGAGGGATACTACCAAGGCATCATTATGCGGATGCTAGACCATCTCTAGGTCGGCTTCAGTGAAGGCTATCATCGGTCCTTGACATTCTTCAGGCCGAGGTCTTTTATGTCTGACCTGGTTCACGTGCTGCAGGTGTTTTACTCTTTGGGTTTCTCCCCGAATGTCGCTTTCATTCACTTTTGAGTGAATTACATTAACCACCCTAGGTCCCCCTCCCTGTGGTTGCTGTGCTGGGGGAGGCGGGGCCGTTGGTGCTTGAGGCAATCTTGCCTGCTCTTCTCTTGTCCTGGCTTCGTCGACGAGGTCCCTGAGATGGCCTTGCCTTACTAAGTCCTCTAAGTATGCTTTCAGGGCTCTGCAGCCCTGAGTTGGGTGCCCTTCTTCATTGTGGTAAGCACAACGCCTACCAACGTTCCTTCCCATGTATTCCCCTGGGGCCTTTGCTGGTGCTTTGAAATAGGGTTGATTTCGGATTTGTTCCAGGACTTTGTGTACTGGGATTCGGAACACAGTCGTCACTGCCTGATTACCCCTCAATTCTATCTCCGATTTGTTAAATCCGTTGTCACCTCGGCTTCGCTTCGGCTCGCCGTTTCCTTTTTCATGCTTTACCTCCTTATTCCCTGATGTGTCCTCCTCGGCTCTAGCATATTTTTGAATTCTCGCCATGAGCTCTTCCATGCTTTTTGGCAAAGTTTTTGCCAAAGACTTCCGTAGTGGACAATTGTCTTTCAGGCCGTTCTTGAATGACACGACCGCTACTTCTTGATTACATTCTGGTATTCGGTTGAACACCTCATAGTACCTTTTCACATAGGCCCTAAGGCCTTCGTCTTTGCTGATCTTCAGAGCCATTAATGCGTCCACCCTTAATGGCTGTAGTTTGTTCGTCACAAACCTGGCCACAAACATCTTGGCCAGGCCTTCCCAGGTCTTCACGCTTCCCTTTGGTAGTTTATGGAACCAATTAGATGCAATTTTCCCAAAGGATGAGGGGAACACTTTGCAGAGCAACGGCTCGTTCCCACTATATAATGCCATTGAATTCAGGTATAGCCCGACGTGGAAGTTGGGATCTGACTTACCATCATATATTTGGAACCTCAGCATACGGAATCTCTTTGGTGCTTGAAATTTGTCAAGTTCTACCGAGAACGGTGTCTTCGGCTTAACCGGGGAAGTTACCTCGGCTTCAGCATTCTGTTGTTTCCTCTTGAGGTAATCTCTTAAGTCTTCTTTACTCCTCCCTGGAGCTCGGCTATCTTTGGACTTCAATCTTTTTGGCACACTACTTTCAGCCTCGTGGTGGGCTCGTTTTGATCTCTCTCCATGTGTTGTGTCGAAGCAAAGCGCCTGCCCTTGAACATGCCGATGTTCTTTGGGTTTTGGGTCCTTCGAGTGATACGTCCTTCGGGACTCTTCTCGTCTCGGCTCCTCTCGTCTGCCTTCCCTGGAAGGTCGGTGAGAGTGCCTTCCGCTCCTGGTGTGCTGAGGGACTTCGGGGATTGTTCTTCTTCCTCCCTTCTGGGTGTTAGTTGCTGGCATCGGCGTATCCTGTAGCGGATATGGTGGCTGCATGACATTGTTTTGCATCATGAAGTTGACCACTGACTGTAGGTCCGCCAACTTGTTCGCCAAGTCTTTTACTTCCTCATCCCTCCGTAGGCACCTATCCCTCCATACCTGAAGGTTATCTTCGTTATAGTACTTGCATTGGTCTGTCCTCTTTGAAGCATCGCCCTCCTAGCCGACGTCTTTTTCACCGTGGCCTTGGTCATGAGTTTCCGCATTATGGTTGTCTCCTTCAACGTCAAGGTCAATTGGTCTGCTACTCCCAGCAGGAGTGTCGCCCCCAATGTTTTCCTTCTGTCCGTTACTGGCCATCTATTCTTCTAAGATTCCCACAGACGGCGCCATCTTGTGTGGGTAATTTTCTGACCACACTGCCCGTCTAGTAATCAGCTGGAGAGCACCGGCAGAATAGATGGCTTCAGCAAACCTGTAACAGAAAGAAAAGGCTTCGGCGGTGGCTCTTTCACTTGGGGGCACTCCGACGATCAAGTCAGTATATCTCTCAAAGATAATCAAGTGCTAAACTCACAAGCTTAAGCATAAAACTGCGTACCTTAGACCCACGGGGGTGCCTCTCTTTTATAGCCAACTTAATCCTAGTCCCACTAGAAGCATGACTTCTATGGACTCCCATTCAGTGCTTACTTTAGATTTCTCAAGAGATAAAGATAAACTCCCTAAGAGCTTTATCCTTATCTTAGCAAAGTCTTTTCTTTACTCTAGGATTCTTGCCCCTTATCCATTATCTGCTTATCTCGGATTCCGATATCTTCGGAGGCAACCTCAGCCTAGCCGAGATAACCTCGGCGTCACGACCAGGACACGTGGCACCTCGGCTGACACGTCGGCGTCACCTTGCCACGTGTTGGTATTCAGAAAATACATCTCCACAGATACATATTAATTTACCTATACAAGTCTCCATACTTTGTATACATATTATATATTAATTTAAGAGACGCACATAATTACAGCACTAACAATCGATGAAAAATCTGATACGTGTTGCACATGCTCAACCACTAGTAAAAAACAAAAAAATTTGAAGAACACAAGATATTTTTCAATAAATTCAATACATATTTATGGAAATCAATACAATTTTTAATAGTTTTACATATTTTTAAGACATTTTATGCACATTTTTTAACATTAAACAATGTATAGCAGGGGGATAAGCTCTCCTCCATACTTCTTCTCTCCATACTTTTTCATACTTCTCTTATTGGACCCAATTCGGACTCACACTAATAATTCGAACCGTCTATTTCATAAGATTCATAATAAATTAATGTCATCCATGCAAAAAATAAGTTTCATCAGAAAATTGTAAACTTTAGAAAAAATCGCATTTTGTTTTATCAAATGAACAACAAATGTGATTATAAATTTAAACCACCTATTTTAAAAAATAAAATGTAATTTCATATATTACCATCGGATACTTTAATTTTCTAACATCTATCGCTTTAGTAATATAGTTATATTTGTTAGAAAAAAATCGTGGAATTGTGTATTGTTCTCTTATCAACTTATGTTTAATACACACACACACACATATTATACAAACAAATGCCCACAACAAACATTTTCAATAAAAACTAAAACTTTGAAAAACACCTACATCATGACAATAATTATACTATATATATATATATATTTTTTCATAACAATTGTATAACAATTGTATATTAATAACTAATATTATATTTTTCATCATACAAAATATTTGTGGTATAAGAAACGAGATTCAACAATTCTTAATGTATAAAAATATAATACATATTGATATTAATGCATTTTTACACCAATAGTATGCAATAATATGCAATAGTGGGTTCAATGAATTTGTTTTATGAGATGAACTATTGAACAAAATTATGTAATTGTGTAATCAATTTGATACATTCAATTGTATTACAGGTACGGATTATGAAAAATTAAAGTGAAAAGTTGATAGAAAAAGATATACGTAATACTATATATTTAAAAGACATTTTTATTGTTTAGTGTTTAAGATAAGATTGTGATCTTAACAATCTAACTATAAATTAATGTTTATATTTATAAAATTTCTCATTTATCATTTAAATTTTTCAGGCGAGTATGTATTAATTTCTTACTCAGTTGTATTTTAGATACAGATTAATTTACCTATACAAGTCTCCATACTTTGTATACATATTATATATTAATTTAAGAGACGCACATAATTACAGCACTAACAATCGATGAAAAATCTCATGCGTGTTGCACATGCTCAACCACTAGTAAAAAACAAAAAAGTTTGAAGAACACAAGATATTTTTCAATAAATTCAATACATATTTATGGAAATCAATACAATTTTTAATAGTTTTACATATTTTTAAGACATTTTATGCACATTTTTTAACATTAAACAATGTATAGCAGGGGGATAAGCTCTCCTCCATACTTCTTCTCTCCATACTTTTTCATACTTCTCTTATTGGACCCAATTCGGACTCACACTAATAATTCGAACCGTCTATTTCATAAGATTCATAATAAATTAATGTCATCCATGCAAAAAATAAGTTTCATCAGAAAATTGTAAACTTTAGAAAAAATCGCATTTTGTTTTATCAAATGAACAACAAATGTGATTATAAATTTAAACCACCTATTTTAAAAAATAAAATATTTTTTGTTGCTATGTGACACGGGTAAGCCCATAAAGGATATAACCCACCACTTAGGGCCCAATACACAATTCAAATACTAAAGCCCAACGTTGCTGGAGCTCAACATGGCATTAAGAACCAATGACATCTAAACACGTGGCAAGAGAAGGACAAGCCACATAAGCAGACAAAGATCCTGCAAAGTTATTGCATTGCACATTAGCCATTAATGAAGTCCCTTACAACATTTATTGCGATGACCCCTCCCCGTCGAGGCAGAACGGCCTCACCATGAACAAGGCAAGCTAGAGCATTGACTTTTGGCCAAGATGACAGGTCGGAAGAGGCAACAAAATGATTACCAGAGGATATAAGCAGGCATCGAAAACAAAATGAAGGTTAAGCTTTTCTATCACTAATCTATCTCTACATTCCATCTATTTTTCTAACTTGCTCGTCGGAGGGTTCGCTGGGGGACTCCTCGTTCCCCATTGAACTCTTGCGCAGGTCTTCCTATGGGCTTGGTACCTCAGACACCGGTTTCGGAAACGTTGATCAATTCGACCCGTTCTATCTGGAACACGTTGTATCATCAGTTGGCGCCGTCTGTGGGAATCCTTTTACTCCGTGCGCCAGTTGTGCTCATTGTCGCCGGAGACCCCTTTCCAATAACCCCTCCCCGCCACCCACCAAGGTGGATGGTCACAACTAAATCCATGGCTTCTCAGCACAATGTTGTCGACCACCAAGCCGACCCTCCCAATCCAAACAACCCGCCGCAGTACTTCACAGAACTTACCAACAGCATCAACCGCCTAGCAGAGCAAAACGAAGCCCCCCTAATCAATGCTTTGCTTCAAAGAGACCTTCCCATCCCTTCTCCTCCACCTCAAGATATCCCTCCCAACCAAGAACGAGCCCCGAGCCATCCCATCCAACAGCCCTACCCACCCCACTTGGAAGGTTTGCGGCCTCCTCCCCCAAATATGAACCCGCCACCTTGGGCCCCACATCCATCGGTCCAGGCACCCACCCCTGAGGGAGAGGCCAGTAGTGTCCAACCTCCGCTGCATTCCGGTGCTGACAACGTTCCTCCCTGGGGCACAGAACTTCGAGCCATGAAGCTCCAACTCCAAGGAGTCATGCAGAACATACAGAATAAACCATCTACCACAGCCAACTCGCCGTTCATTGCCTCCATCAGGGACAAACCCTTACCTCCTAAGTTTAAAATGCCCTCGCTCGACTCTTTCGACGGCACAACAGACCCGGTCGAACATTTGGAAACCTACAGGACCCTCATGGTCCTCCATGCATTCCCTGACGAGATCATGTGTTGAGCTTTCCCCGTAACACTTAAGGGGTCGGCTCGACTCTCGTTTAGTCAACTGCCAGCAGACTCTGTCTCCACTTTCTAGCACCTAAGTGACTCCTTTCTCAGTCATTTCATTGGTGCCCAGCGCCAGCGATGTCTGGGAACCCAACTCCTCAACATCCGTCAGACCGAGGGGGAGTTGCTGCGCAGCTTCGTTACCCGCTTCAACACCGAAGCCCTGCAGGTAGCGAAAAACGACGACAAGGTCATCCTTACGGCTTTCATGGTCGGTCTAAGATCATCTGATTTCCTTTTTTCCCTCTCCAAAAACCCCCGACCTCCATGGCAACCCTACTTTCCAAAGCCCAAAAATACATGAACGCCGAAGATTCCCTAGCCGCCCAACAAGATCCTACAGCCAAAAACCCGACCCCCAGAGAGAAGAGAAAATACACCGAAGCCAGAAGCACCCAGTACACTCACTAAACACCTCAGTATACAGACCGACCAGCCTGAGCCAACCAGTCGGCGCCGAGCCGACTGCCCGGTTGGTTCAAACGGTACACACCCCTCAATTTCCCCATGGAACAAGTCTTGAACCAGATCCAGCGAGATTATCTCCTGAAATGGCCCTAACCGTCACGGTCTCCTTCAAACCCGCGAGACCAGTCCAAATACTGCAGCTTTCATGAGGACCACGACCATAATACGGAGGAATGTGTTAACCTCAAAGACCAGGTTGAGGGCTTGATACGTCAGGGACGCCTCAATCGGTTCACAGTAGCCCGCCCTCAACAAAGGCAAATGACTGAACCTATTAGAAACAACCACCGGCGCACCCCACCTCGACAACTTGCACAACCTAACCAAGACCATGATAGGCCTTCGCAGCCACCCCAGGCACAAGGCAACCCTGCTCCCCCAATTGGAGAGATCAGAGTTATTGCTAGCGGGCTTGCTTGTGGAGGACCATCCCGCACGGCTCAGCGGGCAGAACTCAGAAAAATACGGCAGGGCTCAGATAAAAAAGTTGCCACATTGGACCGCCCTTCCAAACAGCCTAAGCAGTGGACGGAGCCCACCACCTTTACGGAGGCCGACTGCACAGGCATCCGCTACCCCTATGACGACCCCCTCGTCATCTCTGCCCTCCTCTCCAATTACAAAGTCAGACGGGTTCTCGTTGACAATGGCAGTTCTTCAGATATCATTTTCCTAAATGCCTTTCGCCAGCTCAAGGTCGGGGAAGAAAGTCTGTCCCCTCTCCAAACCCCATTGGTCGGTTTTATTGGAGATTGGGTGACCTCCATAGGCTCCATCGATCTTCTCATCACAATCGGAGAATACCCGCGACAGACCACAAAGTTGCTCACTTTCCTCGTCGTCGACTGTCCTTCTGCTTACAACATTATCCTTGACCGCACCGCCCTAAATGCTTTCCAAGCTGTCACATCCACTTTCCATCTTGCCGTCAAATTCCCTATCGACCTTGGGGTCGGTACGGTGAGGGAAGAGTAGACCGTGGCCAGAGAATGTTACGTTGCTTCACTTAAAGAGGTCAAGCTAAAGGAGGCTATGATCATTAAAGGACTAGACGTCAGAGACGAAGACGAGCTGGACAGAGGGGAACCAGTGGAAGAGGTCGTAGAGGTCCTCATCGATCCCACCAACCCGACAAAAATAGCCAAGATCGGTAGCCAACTATCCCCTCAGGCCAAGGCTGATCTTACAACCCTCCTGACTGAACACAATGATGTGTTTGCCTGGACCCACTCCAACATACCGGGTGTTGATCCTTCCTTCATCACTCATCATTTGAGTATCGAACCCCATTTTTGACCCTTCCGCCAAAAACATCGCATCTTCCACCCAGAGCGCAACGCTCTTATTGCCTCTAAGGTAGATAAGTTACTGGAGGCACAGTTTGTCAAGAACGTGGACTACCCCAGGTAGTTGTCGAATGTGGTCTTGGTCCAAAAAACCAACGGTAAATGGCGGCTCTGCGTCGATTACTCTGACCTCAATCGAGCTTGCCCCAAAGACAGTTATCCCCTTCCTCACATAGATCTGCTTGTCGATGCCACGGCCGGTCATCAAATGCTCAGCTTCATGGACGCCTTCTCTAGGTACAACCAAATTCTGATGCACCTGTCAGACCAGGAACACACCTCCTTCATCACCGACCGGGGAACCTACCATTATTGTGTCATGCCATTTGGGTTGAAAAATACCGGAGCAACCTACCAACGATTGGTCAACGCCGTCTTTCATCATCAGATAGGCCGGAACATGGAAGTATACGTCGATGACATGCTAGTCAAGAGCAAACTCTCATCTGATCACCTGGCCGACCTGCGAGAGACCTTCGGTACCCTACGAAAGTATAAAATGAAGCTCAATCCAGAGAAATGCGCCTTCGGTGTAGGATCTGGGAAGTTCTTGGGTTTCATGGTCAGCCAGCGGGGCATCGAGGCTAACCCTGAAAAGATCAAGGCCTTGATAGAAATGCAGTCACCCAGAATGGTTAAGGAGGTTCAGAGACTTACTGGCAGAGTCGCTGCCCTCAACCGCTTCATTTCCCGTGCAACTGACAAGTGCCTCCCCTTCTTCAAAGTTCTTCGGCAGGCTTTCGAGTGAATGACCGAATCCGAAGAGGCTTTCTAACAATTGAAGCAGTGCATGGCCAACCCCCTTTTACTCTTCCAAGAGCTCACGGGTGAGCCCCTTTTTCTCTATTTGGTCGTGTTGAGCATCGCAGTCAGTGCGGCCCTCATCAGGGAGGACAGTTCAGTACAGTGCCCAGTTTATTACATTAGCCGGGCTCTCAGGGGCGCAGAATAGAACTATCCATTGCTAGAAAAAATGTCCTTTGCCTTGGTCATCGCCTCAAGACGACTCCGTCCTTACTTCTAAGCCCACTCCATATTGGTCCTCATTGACCAACCCTTGAAGAAGATAATGCAACAACCAGAGCTGTCTGGCAAACTTTCAAGTGTGCTCTCCATTTCTTGTTCGACGCAAGTAATAATGAGGCTGAATATGAGGCATTGATAGCAGGTTTCCGCCTAGCCAGAGACATTTGCGTCAGCTACATCCACGTGTTCAGCGATTCCCAGCTCATTGTCGAACAAATTACGGGGGAATTTAATGCCAAGGAAGACACAATATGAGCTTACATGGATATTGCACTCTCCTTTGTTCGCCTCTTCAACACTTTCCACATCAAGCACATCTCCCGGATGAAAAACTCTAAGGCAGATGAAATGGTTCAATTAGCCTCGGCCGACCAATCAGATCTCAACCATGGCGTCCGTCTTGAATACCTGGCCCATCCTGCCATTTTCCCAAACCAACAACAAGTCCACTTCCTCCAAAATGAACCTGTTCCATGGGCGGTAGACATCCTCCTATTTTTAACAAATGGGGAATTGCCTGCTGACAAACACCAGGCTGCCAAAGTCAGGGCCCAATCGTCCAACTACATTCTTATCAGCGGCCTCTTGTACAAACGCGGCTTTTCACACCCATACCTAAGATGTCTCAATCCTGCTCAAGCGACCTACGTGATAAGAGAAGTCCATGAGGGTGTATGTGGTAATCATTCGAGTGCCAGGTCACTAGCCCACAAAATACTTAGCACCGGTTAGTTCTTGCCTACTCTCAATCAAGATGCCACTGAACTCGTGCTTAAATGTGATAAGTGCCAACGCTTTGCCAACATCCCTCATGCTCCTCCTACAGAACTGATCACACTTTGCAGTCCTTATCCATTCGCCAAATGGGGGATCGACTTAGTTGGCCCATTGCCCACCGGCCGAGGCCAAACCAAATTCGCAATCGTTGCCATTGATTACATCACTAAATGGGTGGAGGCGGAAGCCCTCACCACAATTACCGAGCGGAACACAACCAGATTCATCTGGCAGTCGATCGCGTGCCGATTTGGCATCCCTCAAACCATCGTCTCTGACAACGGAAAACAATTCGACAATGCCAAGTTCAGGAAATTCTGTGCAGAACTTCAAATCCAGCCATGTTTCTCTTCCCCAGGTCATCCCCAAGCCAATGGCCAAGTTGAGGTTACCAACCGTTCTCTTCTAAAGATCATCAAAACCAAGTTGGAAGCTACTAAGGGACTTTGCGCTGAGGAACTACCAAACGTACTCTGGGCCTACCGCACTACTGCCAGAACCCGCACTAGGGAGACCTCCTTTCGCTTAACATACGGTGCTGAGGCAGTCATCCTAGTGGAAATCAGTGTGCCTACCCCGAGGGTTCTGCACCCAAATCCAAAACTAACTGAAGAACTGCGTCGGATAGACTTAGACTTAATCGAAGAGCTCCGAGAGACCACTGCTGTCAGGCGGGCCTCATATCAATAGAAAATGAGAACACACTACAACCGCAAAGTCCAATCGAGGGAGTTCACCGTGGGGGACCTTGTTTTGCACAAAGCAACTCTTGCCACCAAAAATTCGATTGAGGGCAAGCTGGCAGCCAAGTGGAAGGGCCTTACGTTGTTAAGGCCAGACCTCGTCAGGGCACTTACCGACTTCAGCACATGGAAGGTCGAGATCTCCCCCATCTATGGAACGCCGAGCACTTGAAGCATTATTTTCAATAAAGCCTTATTTTTGTATCGATCAATTGTTGTATGTTCTTTTTGACAATCTAAACACGTGGATGTTTTTCTCCTTTTCTCATATGGTGTAAATTTGTGATCAATGGGCTACGCTTTAAATGACAACGATCTCATATCTCAGTTATCTACGTGGTATTTCAATAACACCCTGCTTGTAGCCTCCGCCAGACTGAGTTACTTAAAGCCTCAGCCAGACTGAGCACGAAGGGCTCAGCCAGACTGAGTTACTTAGAGCCTCTGCCAGACTGAGCACGAAGGGCTCAGCCAGACTGAGTTACTTAGAGCCTCAGTTAGATTGAGCACGAAGGGCTCAGCCAGACTGAGTTACTTAGAGCGCTCAGTCAGACTGAGCACGAAGGGCTCAGCCAAACTGAGTTACTTAAAGCCTCAGCCAGACTGAGTTAATTATGGCTCAAGGCAAACTGAGCACGAATGAAGAGTTCGGCCAAGACCATTCTTGCAACTTTATGATTGTCGCGTAGTTTCCATACTTGGTTAAAATCTAGGTCCATGCTTTCACGTCTCTTAACATTGTTTACATTTTTAACTTTCATTTTTAATTCACACTTTACATAGCTAGACTGAGTTACTTAAAGCCTCAGCCAGACTGAGTTACTTAGAGCCTTAGCCAGATTGAGCACGAAAGGCTCAGCCAGACTGAGTTACTTAAAGCCTCAGCCAGACTGAGTTAATTATGGCTCAAGCCAAACTGAGCACGAATGAAGAGTTCGACCAAGACCATTCTTGCAACTTTATGATTGTCGCGTAGTTGCGATACTTGGTTAAAATCCAGGTCCATGCTTTCATGTCTCTTAACATTCTTTACATTTTTAACTTTCATTTTTAATTCATACTTTACACTCTTACAACATGATTTAAAACTTCACACTTTAAGACCTTTACATTTCAACGTTTTTATTGTTCACATTCTTTGCGTCATGGTTTTCTCACAAGTTAGACTGGCTCAATACTTCTCAACTTTTACTACGATTTATACACCAGTCTTATTTAAATGCCCATTCTCATTCTTTTCAGATCTACAAGAAATAACGGCAACAGGATGAAAACTCACAATTCATTATTTTATTTACAAACTTCCACATAAAATCACTACATAAATTACACAACCCAAAAAAAAAAAAAAAACAAAAACAAAAACAACAACAAAAATTTCATTTACAAGCAACAACACGTCTTGGCTCTCTCTTCTTCCAAGGACTTCTCCAACCTTGCCTTCTCAGCTACAGACCTGGCCCGCTCGCCTACCAACACCCTCTCTAACTCTGCAATCTTTAGATCTGCTTTTTTCTTTTCTTTGATCGACTGAGCACGAAGATCTTTATTGCAGACCATGGCCTTATCCCACCTTTCATTGGTGACGGTGTAGGCTTTCTGGGCCTTTTCTAGCTTCTTCTGCTCGCCAGCCAACTGGAACTCGAGCGACACCACCTTGCGGCGTTCTATCTCCAGCTCTAACTTGGTTGCGAGCAGCTCAGCATTAGCACGGTCAACTGAATAGCCCTGCACCATCGCCAACACCTCCATCTTCTTGGCGTTTTGGGCATACTCCAACTCCCTAGCGCACGCACTCCGAGCAGCTTTCCTCCAGCCCCCGGTTTGCCTCCTTAAACCTTCAAGCTAGGCATTCACCTCCTCCAGCTTTGCCTTCAGTGGCTGAACTTCGCCTTTTGCGCACACCGCTTTGTTCAGTAAAGCTCCTGCTAAGGCCGTTGCCTCCATCTGGGCAGAGCACAGCCCCCTTAGCAGTTCGGCCTCAGTGAAACTTGCCAGCGAACACACGACCGCGTCCTCCACTACTCCTTGCAGCCGATCTACAGCAGTCCTGGCTTCACTTCCTTCTCCTTCTAGTCGCTCGGACACTGCTGAAGTGTGGTAAATGGTGGTCTTCAACCTGGCCCTCTCTCATTCTCCTTGGGGCGCAGACCCTCAATTGGGCTGTTGCTCTGCCCCTTCCTTATGGCCAGTCGCCTCACCTTCCACTTGTGTTTCAGGGCCAGTCGCCCCACTCTCCATCCCCTTTGATGCCTCCTCCAACTCCACTTTGGGAGTCTCCTCTGCCATCCCCTCCTTCATCCTCTTCAAGGCTGGCCCCTCCTCCATCTCCCTTACTCTCTTCTTCTTCTTCAGCACAGCCTCCACCTCATTTTTGCTCTTTTCTTCAGAGGATCCACTAGAGGTGGTCGTGGCTCAAAACCGCTCAGGTCTTTCTCCCCCAGTTGCTTGGGGCGCGGTTGGACTCGTTCCCTTGCGATCGGTTTGGGCTGGCGGCCTAACTTCGCCTCTTTGTATTGATCGGCCTTGGCGAAGGTGGTTCCGTCCTCCGCCTCTTGCCTCTTCCTCCTCGCCTCCAGTTCTGCCAGCGCAAGATCTCCACCGGTCGGCTGAGGGCCCAGCCTTGAGGCAAACAAGGCTGAGGGCTGCACGAGGTCGTCCCACTTGGAGCCCTCCTTCTCCCTTCACGCCTTCACCTTTTTCACCCTTTCCTCTGCCTCCGCCTCCAATCTTAGCTCAACAGACTTGGTTGGCACCTTCCACATTGTGCGCACTCCTACTCCTCCGTTAGCGGACACGTAAAACCACCGCGGCCTCTACCCCTTCACTGACGAAGGCAACCCCGCCACCAGACCCTTTCCTGCCGCTGCTTGTAGGGTGACCCAAATCTCTTGCTGGCCCGAAGCCTTGTAGCACGCAAAAAACTCATCCACCGTCATTACAGCCTCCTCATTCGCCCGCGGCCACGCGCTTGCACAGGCCAGCCAAATCTTCCACGCATTGGGCATTAGTTGGCCCGGAGCCACCTCCAGCCGATTCAACACGTCCACTACTATCCGGGGAAGCAGTAACCTCAATCTCCCCTTTAGCGTCTCTTCGTAGAGGGCAAACTCCCCCGGTCGGGCGTCGGATGGCCTCTCCTTTGACGTCGGCAATTTCAGCTCTATCTCCGCGGGAATTTGATACTTCCCGCGCATCTCCTTCAACTCATCCGCTGTAAAGGTCGATTTGTCGGCCTTCGTGTGCCAGTGGTCTGGCTCTACTTGACTGATTGGCTTCACAACTGCTATCAATATGGACGAACGGGGTCGTCCCACTAGCTCTCCCTCACTTCCTACTCGCCTCTCCGTCCTGTATTGCTCCGCCAGGTCCACCACGTCGTCGTCCCCCAACGCATCTAGTCTCATGGTGGGCACATCCTCTTGAGCCATCTCTCTGGTATGCCTACGTATAGCTTCAGACGCTGGTACAAGATAGTTCGCAAAATGTTGCAAAGGTGTATCACTCGACACAAAAGAGTTTACTTCTGGAATGTTTTGGTTTTTTGCAGAAAGATAGGTAAAACGGATAACACCAAAAGCCCAAGGTTTGCCTGTATTCTAAGGGTCAAGGTCAAATTTTGCCAGTTTGAAAATTTTCAAATTTTTTCAAAACCGCCTTTTCAAACACCCCATATTGACCTATCATTTCATTTCTTGCTCAACGCCTAATCTTCCCCATTACGGGATTCCGCCACGTGTACGACCACGATCCACTGCCCCTTTCCCATTTCCTGTCTATTCCACTTCACTTCACCACGTGCCTCGCTGCCCCTCGAGTCCCGCGCACCGCCACTCACCCTTCGCAGTCAGCTCTCCTCAAGGTCGGTTCCTCCACTCTGTCACTCTTCGCGGTCGGCCCTCTTCACGGTCGGTCTTCGCCCACTTTCCAGTCGGTCTTCGCTCCGTCGATCTCTCACAACTGCTGTTTTCTTCTTTATTCCCTTCGTTGGATTAAAGCTACACTTGGGAATGGGGGACTACTGACACGGGTAAGCCCATAAAGGTTATAGCCCACCACTTAGGGCCCAATACACAATTCAAATACTAAAGCCCAACTTTGCTGGAGCTCAACATGGCATTAAGAACCAATGACATCTAAACACGTGGCAAGAGAAGGACAAGCCACATAAGCAGACAAAGATCCTGCAAAGTTATTGCACTGCACATCGACCATTAATGAAGTCCCTTACAGCATTTATTGCGATAACCCCTCCCCGTCGAGACAGAACGACCTCACCATGAACAAGGCAAGCTAGAGCATAGACTTTCAGCCAAGATGACAGGTCGGAAGGGACAAGGAAATGATTACCAAAGGATATAAGTAGACATCGTAGACAAGAAGAAGGTTAAGCTTTTCTATCACTAATCTATCTCTACATTCCATCTCTTTTTCTATCTTGCTCGTCGGAGGGTTCGCTGGGGGACTCCCCGTTCCCCGTTGAACTCTTGCGCAGGTCTCCTTGTGGGCTTGGTACCTCGGACACCGATTTGGGAAGCGTGAATCAATCCGACCCGTTTCATCTGGAACACGCTGTATCATCACTATGTTTATAATTTTTTAATGAAACTCATTTTTTATATAAATAATTATTATTATAAAACTTACAAGATAGACAGTTTAAATTATTGATACAAGTTTGAAATAGGATTTATATGAGAGATATAGAGAAATATAAAAAAATAAAGGCATGAAAAGGAGCTCATCCCAAAGACGCTATTAATCTTTGTTATTACAAAAACCTATATTGGCACCGCCTAAAATAATTAGATGAAAAATTTGGTTTATTTTTAATTCACAAGATGGACAAATAAAACCAATACAACCATTGGTCTGTTCAAATGCCAAATGAAAGATAAAAATTTGTCTTACAATAAATGGCCCATGTGTGCCATGAATTCGATATTATTGTTATTTTGGATAATAATATATCAACAACATTAATATAATCATTTTTTTAAAATAAAAAATTCATATAAAAAATTTCATAAAGATGATGTGATAATCATATTTCAAAAATTATAAGTCATTTTAATAGGTCTTTTGGTTTAAAATGAATGGATATATATCCACTGTCTCATTCTATATAAAAATTATATATACATATATATATATTTTCTATTTATATATCATTGCTTTTTTTAATTATTACTAGTAGTTGGACACGTGCATTGCACGTGGCATGTGATTTTTTTTATCAACTATTAATACTGTAATTATGCGGGTCTCTTAAATTGGTATGTGATATGTATACAAAGTAGGAAGATTTGTATGGATAAATTGATCTGTATTTAAAATATAATTGAGTAAAAAATGAATACATACTTGACTGAAAAATGAGAAATTTTATAAATATAAAATGTGTGCATGAGTTACATTGTTTTTTTTTTAAACTTCACAACAAATATGCCAAATTTTTTGCTTAAGCTCATCTAACTTTGCTTAGAGAGCATGTTGCAATAGATCTTTTGTAATTTTTGTTTTAACAATTTCTTATTTTTCTTCTTACTCACCATTGTAATAAAAAATATTTTGATGAGTAAAAGTTTGAGGCAATATCATATTGTTATGAATTTCTAAATTTATTTTCAAGGAGAAAAAAAGTACAATTATTGTCGTGATGGAGGTGTTTTGTAAAGTCTTAATTTGCTATTGAAAATGCTTGTTGTAGACACTTATTTGTATGACATGTATGTATTGAATATAAGTTAATAGGAGAACAATATACAATTTTGTAGTTTTTTTCCTAACAAATATAACTATATTACTAAAGCGATACATGTTAGAAAATTAAAATATTCGATGATAATATAACATTATAGATTGACAATGTATGAACACAGTAATATATATAAATTTACATATATATATATATATATATATATATATGTAGAAATTGACATATATAAGATATCAAAAAAGTAATATGTGAAATTTTTTGTAACAATATAATACATGTAACAATGATAAGTTAATTATTCATAATTAAATAGTTTGCTATAATATAGATATTTAGTGTTACATTTTTTAGTGTACGTACCATTTTATAATTAGATTATTCAATTCACATAAAAGTTGAAAGGAATTTGTGAATAATTTGTGTAAAATTAAAGATTAGTGAAAAAAGATTTAAATAAAAGAAGTTTATAGTGTTTGGTTTGGTTTGTTTTTCCAAACTTTTATTTTGATTTTTTTTTATTTTCATAGTTTTTGTCTTTTGACACCCTTAGGGAAATTTTTTTTTAGGTCCTTGGTATTAAAATTTTACAGGATAAAGGACATGTAATATTTTCATAGTAGGTCCCTCGACATTTCTTCAAAAAAATTTTGAAACCAGAGAAATTTCGCTCACACATCACAATCCCCTTGTCCAAATTCTGCTCCATCCATGAATTTATTGTTGTCCACGATCACCTATTTTGCAATTTCAAATTTGGGTTACTTAATCAACCATTTTTTATATTGAAAACTCAAATAGTTTGCTATTGTTTCTTTATCACGAAACCAACTAGGTGTGTAACGTCCCAAAATAATTACAATAATCCATCCACAATATCCATTTATGACACCGATAATAAGAGAAGTATCTTCCATTAAGTCTAATGTGATTTACAAAAGGGAACCATATACGGTATACATTCATAATGCCTAGCCCTAAATTTATAGCATATGTTGCAAGCTAAAAGAGAGAATGGAAGGTAAGAATGCCCTAAGGGCTTACATCTTTCCAAGATGATACTTGGTTACAACAAAAGTGGACTTAAGTCCAATACTTAAGTCCAAAATAAAAGCAAATAGTAAATGCACAAAAGAAGCTCTCGCTCCAAGTCCTCCTAAGCTATTGCTATAGTGATTTTGGTTTGGACCCGAACCATTTGATGTTTTGGATCTGGGTTTCATTGCCTTGTATAGTCATTTATGTCTTGTTTCCCCTTATATCTCTTGGAGTTTGGCTTTTGGGTTGTGTTGGTTACGTCTGGAATAGATTGGTACCTTGTTTTTCAAAAACCTTGTTGTCCAGAATTTTGCCTCTACGCTCAAGCGTCACTTTTTGCATTCGAGCGGCCTTTGTGAACTTTGAATACTTTTGCAGGCCTGCAAAACTACTGGGAGAGTATTTTCTATGCTCAAGCGGTGCTTTCTGCGCTTGAGTGATTTCGCGCTCGAGCGCCTTTTCTTGAGCTTGAGTGATAGGCGTTTGTTTGTAAAACTACTAGAAGAGTGTATTCTATGCTTGAGCGACACTTCTTGTGCTCGAGCAGTAACTATTTTTGTGTCTGGACACTTGAGCGTCACTTCTTGCGCTCGAACGGACTGTGCGTATATTAGTCCATAAAAATCACTTCATACATCACTTTTTCATATCCCTCTCTCCCTAAACTTTCTAAAAATCCTAAGTTGAGACTCTCTCTCTCTCTAAAACTCACATTCTCTCTTTTAAACACTTGTATCGATTGATTTCTCTACCTTACTTCTTTTGAGAAAAATATAGAGCTCACCTAGAAGTTCGTTTTCATCCGAATAGAGTTGAGTTTCGACATTGTGGAAATGTCATCACTTTCTCCTTGGTCTTCTAGCTTCGAGGAAGGGAATCTTTACGATCTTTTATGATTTTTAACTTAGCTATATGTTTTTGTGAAACAATTTAGTGATTTTGGAGGATTTTGAACAAACCTAGGGTTTTGGTTTAAAATCAAATGAGAGGTTTTCAAATGGATGTATTGAAAATGATTGTGGGATTGGAAATAAGGTTGAGTGGTGATAAAATTATTAATTTGGTACTTGGATTGGATTTTGGAAGAAAAATGTGTTTTTCTCTATATGTCTCAAATATTTATTTTGTATAATAAATAAATGGAATTGATGTTGAAAATGTGAAATTGAATGGATATTGATATGGATGATGGAGTTGGATATGTATTATCGCTCACATCTTAAATTTTGAAAAGTTTATCTATATTGGAGATTTTATATCTGTTTAGAAATATCTATTTTGGGCTATCGATGGAAGATAACTATGATTGTTGTAGAAATTGCATGAGGATTAGGTGAATTGAAACTATTTTCTCATCTATGTGCATTGAACATTGTTGCTCATTTAATACATTGCAATTGTATATGAATTTGAGAAAAAATGGTAAATATTGGAAAGAGGTGTGTATCACCAAATTAAGTTAGCCTGTCTATCGTAGGTGAAAGTCCCCAAAAAACACGCATATACATGGGTGCCGATTCGCGCAGACGAAATATCTGTAAAATAGCAACAGTAGTGCTTGTATAGACTACTTTTACATAGGTGCCGTTTGACGATTTCCCGCGAATGAAACTTGTTTGAGATTTTCTCCCTTGTTTTCTATTATAAAGAGCATGATTTGAGAATTGTGATATAGACTGAGCATGGCATTGTTGTTGGAAAGAAAATGTAAAAAGTTTTGATGTGGGCATTGCATGTACATAAAAACTTTATATCTTTGTTAAGTTATATTGTATTGGATTATTTCTGCTGGGTTTTGGTTCACCCTATATGGGAAAACCATTTTCAGGTGTTGGTGAGATGCCTCCGCCAAGGCAGTAGCTTGGGAGGATTGGAGCAAATGCTTCATTTTGTTTACTTATTATTATTTTGTACAAGCCTAAGGCTTTATATGTATTAGATTTAAATCCATTTTGATGTAACCAAATATAGTCTTAGAAAGTTATAGCCTTCAGGGCATTTTATTTGTTTAACTTCTATTTCATATCTTTGTTATTGACACATGCTATAGATTTAAGGTTAGGACTTATGAATGTATATCTGCATGTGTCATCTTTTTGTACAACTGAGTCTTATGTAATGGAAAAATATTAAACTCTGATGTAGATTGCTATTTACTTATCGTCGTGGATGGTTTATTATAATTATTTCGAGGTGTTACAATTGTCTTGGCAGAGGCATATCATCAGTATCTGAAATGTTTTTCCTACATAGGGTGAGCCAAAGCCCAACAGAAATAATCCAACACAGTATATGAATCTTAACAAAGGTATAAGGTGAATGCATATGCAATGCTCGTGCCAAAACATTTTTATACCTCTTTCCAAAACTATGTAATGCCAAATTAATATCTTGATTCATAAATCATTTTCATTTAGGGCAGTAAATCACACTTTCAAAACAATCCAACCTTTCCCGAAAATTTCGTCCAGAGGAAACCGTAAACCAAGACCCATGTATATGTATGGTTTTCGGAACTGTCACCTTGGACACTCAAGCCAACTTAGTTCAACAATACAATTCATATTTCCCAATTTCACCATTTTTCTCAAAACAATAAACATTTTCAATGTATAAATGTGAGATAGTGCTCAATGAAAATGAATGAGAAAACAGTTTCAATTCTTCTAATTCACATGCAATTTGTACAACAATTATAGCTATCCTCCACCGATAGCCCAAAACAGATATTTCTAAATAGATAAGTTATATTCCTTAAAGGTAAACTTTTCAAATTTCATTAAGTGAGTGATAATACATATCTAACTCCACTAACCATATCAACATCTATCCAATTTCACATTTCTAATATCAATTCCATTTATTTATACAAAATAAATATTTGAAACGTTTAGGGAAAAATTCCCTTTTCTTCCAAAACATATTCCGAGTATCTAAATCAATAATCTTATCACAACTTAACCTCATTTCCATTCTCACAACCATTTTCCATACATCCATTTAAAAACCCCTCTTTTGATTTCAAACCAAAACCTTAAGTTTGTCTAAAATCCTCCAAAACCATATGACTATTTTATAAAAACAAATAGCTAAGTTAAAAATCATCAAAGAGTGTAGAGAATCCCTACCTCGAAATTAGAAGATAAGAGAATGAATGAAGAGACTCTAACCATGCCGAAACCCAACTTTGTTCGGATCAAAACGAACCTCTAGGTGAGCTTTACCTTTTTAACAAAGACACACGGGGACAAAGATCAACGGATCTAGATGGATTCAAGTAAACTAGATGAGTTTTAGAGAGAGAGAGAGAGAGAGAGAGAGAGAGAGAGAAATATCAATGTTTTGGAATGTTTAGAGAGAGATGAAAAAATGACTTTTACGAACTGATATATGCACAATTTGCTGGAGCGCAGGAAGTGTCGCTCGGGTGACCAGACACAATAAGTTGTTCCGCTCGAGCGTAAGAATCTTTGCTCGAGCGTAGAATACAATCTGCCAGAAGTTTTACAAACAGAAGACCATCGCTCGAGTGCAAGAAGCTTCGCTCAAGCAGAGAATACAAACTCCAGTATTTTTACAGACCTACAAAAGTATTGAAGTTTCACAAAGACCGCTCAAGGGTAAGAAGTGATGCTTGAACGAAGAAATAAAAATTTGGGCAACAAAAGTTTGAAAAATAAGCTATCGACTTGTTCCAAACACAATCAACACAACCTAAAAGCCAAACTCAAAGAGATGCAAGTGGAAATACGACATAAATATCTATATACGACTATGAAACCTGGATCCAAAATATCAAATAGGTCGGGTCCATACCAGGATCACTATAAGGTGCAAAAATTTCAAATTTTTAATTTTATGAATCGAGGTCTAATTGAGATTTTTCTAATTTTCTCTTGCTTAAACAAGCAAGTTCATATACTTGCAACACAATTTCCCCACAATGCTTCCAATGATTCTAATGATTGCAAATTTTATTTTATACATAAAACAAGCAAATTTGTGATGACCGGTGCGTATTTTGCTTTGCCCTCTATAGATTATGTTCGAATTATCATTGCTAAGATGCCGAGTAAGTTGTTGTTGAAAATTTCTTTCTTAAAATTATTTCTGTTGTGGTTGTCCTGAGTCAGGGTTTTCATTCGTTTCGGAGGGTGCGGGGTTAGCACCGGAGGGTCGGGGAAGAAGCCGGAGTTTTTTTCGGGCTGGAGGGCCAAGGCCGCACGTGTGGGAAGAAGAGTTTTGTGTTGTGTGCATATTGCCTAAAAGGCAGGTGCGTGAATGGAGGTGCGGGGGAGACCGCACGTGCGGGAGGCCGCTTCGTACGTGCAGGAGTGGGTGCCGCACGTGCGGCTAGGTGCGTTTTCTGGTCCAATTTTCGTGCTTTCAGCTATATTTTGCATTTTTTGGCCCTTTTTCCTCCATATCTGATTATATCACTCTCTCTCTACAATGTTTCTCTCATTTTCTCTCATCACTCTCTACTCAAACCCTCAAAATCTTGTATCTTCTTTGATCTCAAGAAATCCGTTGAGATTTTGGTGCTAGTCCCTTATACCAAAATGATGAGCGTGACGAGGGATTCATCTTGACCGGGGGAGATCGTATTCTGGTGAGGTTGATTTTTGAGCTTTTTCTCCTCTTCTCTCTTAAGGTAGGGATTTTCCTTGATCTTCTTCAATGCTTCACCTATAGATAGACATGTGGTATATTCTATTGCATTAAAATCATGCTGTTATGGATTTCTTTTGAAAATCATGAATGGGGATCTAAGATGGGTTGTGTAAGGTTGACATTTGAAGTGTTTATTGTTGTAGGGCGTATTTTGGAATGTGGACTAACATATTTCTATTTAGAAAGATGTGAAATCCCAATTTTTAATAATAATGCTCATATGATAAAAATGGGTTTAATTTGTGGAATAAGCATGCTAGGAACTTAGGGAATTTAAATAATGAATCTTGTTGATTTATTAGAGACAAATCGAACTTCATGAAATTTTTAACATTGGCTTGGTGTTGTGGATCAAAATTAATTTTCAGTGAATTTTAACATTTGAAATGATGAGAAACATAAGGCCGTAAGAAATATATATATTTTTAATTAACAAAAATATTTTTTAAAGTGAATATTTTTCGAATTAGAGTCTTGTGAACACAATGTTAAAAAATTTAAATAGAAGTCGACTTCAATAGTTATTTTGTTTGAGTTAGGTGGTATGTCTTCTGTGACGGGTCACAATTCTTAGTGAATAGTTGCAATCTTTTCAAATAGGCACAACAAAAAATTATAAATTCGATACTTCATTTTTGGCATTGAATTGGATCATTTATTTCTCTCTCACTGCATTCACTCTTCGTACTTTTTGTGTCTGATTTTTTCAATAAAGAGTTGCAGTGGTAGTACTACTGCAAGATGATGATTATCGTATCATGGGAGGTAAATATTCATTAAATTCTAAGTAACGGTAAAAGGATGAATCCGTTGTAAGAAAATTAACACTAACCTCAATCAAGTTTATTGCAATATCTATATTGTAAGTTTTATTAAGTTATTATACAAATAGTTTTTAGTTTTGGTTTTACATATACACACACACACAAAAAAAAAAAAAAGAAAAAAAAGAAAAAAAAATTTGTTTGATTTTAGGGTTCGTTTGGGAAGTGGGTTGGTTTTTTGGCTTTTCGATTTTTTTTGACTATTTTAGCCTGGGGTTAAAAAATCTTGTTTGGGAAAGTCTTTTGGTTTTTTTGACTTTTTTTGTGAGAGAAAGAATGCAATGATTATGGGTTGGATATGATGTTTTGTTTTTTATGGCTAAAAAACCTATTTTGTTTTTTATGGCTATTGTAGCCAAAAAAAGTGTCACGACCCGAACCCGCCCCTATGGGTTAAGGACATGACCGGCCAGTAATCCTGTGATTACCTACGGCCTCAAACCGAAACAAGATGACTTGTCAAAGTAAAGGGGCCAAACAGAAGCAAAAATTTAAAAACTTTGTCCATAGAGCCGTGCTTATATGCACATCAAACAGACCATACTCAGATACGTTAATAACCCACATCAAAAGTACAGTTTCACAAAATTCACAAAATTCATTACAGACAGGATCATCCAAAACGAGTCAACCTATGACAGACTATTTATAGATATACATAAAGTCCTTGCTGGCAAGACAAAATATAATTACATAGCAAAAAGGCAAGGATAGGTCTCAAGAGTGAGACGCAAGGCTGACTTCCTCAAAACTTGGATTTTTCCTAGCAGACTTCACTGGGGCTGGGTTTGGACTTCCCTTAGCTCACCTACAAACACATGAATGAGCGTGAGCGATAGCCCAGTGAATAATATCAAATACAGAAGTCATATAAACAATATGTACATTTATACAAAGTTTAGATCAAGTGACTGTAGTTCTAAACATATTGGCCTTTGGCCCATTCTGATTTCCATCTACGTCAAAACGGCCTTCGGCCCATTCATTTATGTCAAGACGGCCTTCGGCCCATTCGTTCATGTCAAAACGGCCTTTGGCCCATTCATTTATATCAAAACGGCCTTCGGCCCATTCATTTATATCAAAACGGCCTTCGGTCCATTTATTTATATCAAAACGGCCTTTGGCCCATTCATTTATGTCAAAACGGCCTTTGGCCCATCCATCTGTGTCAAAACGGCCTTCGGCCCACTCATTCATGTCAAAACGACCTTTGGTCCATTCACATATGTCAAAACGACCTTCGGTCCATTCATTTCTACCAAAACAACCTTTGGTCCATTTATCATTGTCAAAACGACCTTTGGTCCAATTATTCATTAATGTCAGACCTTTGTCCACAATCCCAATTAGCAATTCATAAAGCTTATAAGGGAATACACAATTGGACATTGATAAGCTTTCAAATATAGATATTACTCACAGTGATCGGCTTGTGGATTTGCCCTGGAACTTGACCCTACACATTTCATGAGCACAAAAGGTCACTAACAGTTCAATCCGTTCTTTAATTCACATATCTCTCTTTAGGCTTAATTCACATTTCATTTGCTCATTTGCAATGCTTAACATATGCCTAAGAGTGCTTATAAGTGAAAGAGAACGGAAAACAGAATACAGAATGCATGAACGAAATTTCAGAAAACAGGGTCCCCGCTCGAGCGTGGACTTACCTGCTCGAGCGGACCCAAGAGGCCTGCAAAAGTACTGGTTACTTCAAAATTACGCTTGAGCGCGAATTAGGGAGCTCGAGCGGAAGGCTCGTCTACAAAAGATCCCCGCTCGAGCGTGAAATATTCCGCTCGAGCGAACAACCAACTCTGCAAAAAGTGCTGGGAGCACGAAATTTACGCTTGAGCGTAGTTTCTCTCGCTCGAGCGGGCCTCAAAATTCTGAAAAACCCAGAATGTGTTCTTGAGCTCAAATTCGGTTTCCAACCAACATATCTTGCATGCAATGACTCAAATCTCAAATATAATTATACTAACATGATGTAAACCCCAAATCACAACCTAATGGAGCTCAATTCACAAATAATTCACATGCATGCCCCAATCTCCCATCAAACTCATTCTAACATAATAAATTTATACATTCAAGTTCATATCTTCATAAATTGTACATGCATGTGATGGATTGCCACATTCTCAACTTAGACAACACAAATGGTGATCAAGACATGAGTTTCAACCAAAACTCTACATGAATCATGTATTTTAAGCTTATACACGTGACTTCAAAACATTTCCTTACATGCATGCATATATCAAGCTTTAATCCAACAAAACCAACCCAATTTCATTTCAATCTTACTTTTGATCACCCAATTAGCTTGAGCACACAAAATTTACAAACTAAAATCCAAGAATTACTCACCTAGGAGCTTGATTCTTACAATCTATGATTAAATCTTGAATTAGACTTCCAACCTCCAAGTTCAAGACCACAATTGCACAATCTCTCTCTCTCCCTCTCTATAGTCGGCTCTCCCTTCTCAAATTGAGTCCAAGAATCAGTCAAAATGAGCTAAAGGAGAGGAATGAGGTGTAGTGCTCAAATACATCAAGTCCCACTAAGTCAATATAATAATAATAAGGCAATTGGGCACTAATCTACCAATTTAATCGATTTAATCTGACCCGAATCACTTTTTCAATTAAATTTCACCGTAGGCTCTAAAATTATGCCAACCACAATGGCGTAATCAATTCCGGGTTCTGTGGCCGATAAGGCCCTCAATTTAATTTCCAAAACAGATTATTCAGACAGGTATTCCTACGGTGAACAGATAAGACTTCGAAATCACAAACATTCACATAATGGCACATAAAATCATGCTAAACACATAATCATACTCAAATTAAGGACCGATTAGAATATTACGGGACAGGGGTATCACAAAAAGCCCAAGGTTTGGCTTCCCAAACGAAGCCTTAGTTATATTTTCTATATAATTTGGTAATGTTTTTCCAACTACCAACACCACTTAACCACCTTGTATCGTCACTACCATTATCATCATTAGTGTTGCCAAACCACAAAACAATTACCCACACAATACCATCTCTACTGACATAGGGGTGGACAAACCTCAACCTAGACTGGATCAGTATTACATAATAAGAGACTTTCTATCTGTCCAAACCCAGTCTAGCCCTAACATCGGGCACTACATAATAAAAAAATTACGAAAATTCAGTATATTTTTATATTCTTGTGTATTTATTAATTTTTTAAAATATTTTTACATTTAGGTTAGGTGGATTTAAAAAGTAAAAAATTTACTTGAAATATTAAAAAACATTCATTAAAAAAAATGAAAAATAAAAATCTTAATTTTAAAAAAATTAAATTCAGAAAATTGGAATCAAACAAGGTGAAGATCTTGAATTAGAGTGGTGGTTTGAATGCATTTCTTTTTGACAAGTTAGTTTCGGCTTTCAATAAAAGCAAATTATTACTTTAAAATTTATATGGAAATAACAATCAATGATTCAAATTCATTTCACTTGTAGATCTCACACTTTATTAATTTAATTTTTACTACACATACTTATTTTGGGTAAAATCTAGGCTCTTATTCTAGGATTCCAGACTTTTCCTTTAGTAAATGTTAAGGGTTGTTTGGGATGTGCCATATAAGTTTACTTTTTGACTCTTTGACTAAAAAAGTAGAGAAAAAAAAGATGTACATTTGGAATAATTTTTTAATTTCTTATAAAAAATTGTGTAATAAAATATTATAGATGCATAGTACACTGACCAAATTGTTGAGTTTTGGGGTATGCATGAATTTTTTTTTTAATGGGAATTTATGGCTTGGAATGTGCCACGTCTTCTCACTTTACTAAATGTATATGTAAAGTATATTGGCTGAACTTGTCAGATATAAAAAAAATAAAAATAAATAATAACTTCTCCCACACGCTTATAGTATGAATTTTTTTTTTATTTTTTTAAATAATTTTTTAACTTTTAACTCAAACAGACGCTTTCTCTGTCTGACATTCAACTTCTTACTTTTCTGGTCTTTTAATTTAGGAAAACAGAAGTGATTGGTAGCTCGAATCTGTCTTTCCCCGAATCCCCCCGAAATCAAAACAACGTCGTTTTGTTTTTTTTGTTTTTTTTCAGAAGAAGAAAATCAGAAAAGAAGAAGGAAGAAGAAGAATAAGAAGAGAAGGAAGAAGAAGAAGAAGAAGAAGAAGAACAAGAAGAACTGGAGAGGCCATCAACCAGGGGAGAAGGAAGAAGAAGGAAGAAGAAGAAGAAGAAGAAGAAGAAGAGAAGGAAGAAGAAGAACTGGAGGGGCCGTCAACCAGGGGTGGAGGCGCGGCGATCGGCGACGGAGACAGAGGCCCAGCTGCGACGATCGGCCGGGCGATTTGAGACGAGCTACGACGATCGGCCGAGCTGCGATGATCGGCGGAGGTGGAGGGGCCTCTCTCTCTCTCCATTCCCTCTTCCCCTCCATTCCTTCTTCCCCTCCTCTTTCTCTTCTCCTCTCTTCTTCTCTCTTCTCTCACTCCCTCTCTCTCTCTGTTTCCCTCTCTCCTCTCATCTCTCCTTCTCTCTCTCTCTCTCTCTCTCTCTCTCTCTTGCCTTTTCCCTCTTTATTTTTCGGGGGATTCGGAGAATGATTTTTCGGGGGAAAAATCATTTTTCTTTGGGGAAATTACTTGTCGGTAGTAGTAATAGGAAAAATTATTATAAAGTGATAAATCTTATAAATATTAATAATTATAATTTCTTTTATTAATGTGTAATATTTTTTTAGGCTAAGTTTGGCATTCTTTGAAAAAGTCAAAAAACCAAAAAGTCACTATCCTATTTAAGTCATATCATCTTATTTAAGTCACATCACCTCTCTGTCACATCACTTCAAACCTAACTCATATTTTATAAAAAGTCAAAAAGTGCATTTATTTAGAACATCTCAAATAACCCCTAAATGGTAATTTTTTCTTTTAATTTTGGCTTTTGGTTTTTGAATTTGTTTTTGAGTAGTGTTAGAGATTCACAAATTGGACCTTTAAATCAACTCATAATGATGTGACAAGAGAGATAAACTCCACACAATTAAGTATGTGACAAATCAAAAATTAAAATGTATCTTGCTACATCATTGTGAATCAAATTATGAGAAAATTTTTCTAAGTCTTTTTTTGTGTGTGTGTGTGTGTGTGTGTGAAAAGCAAAAAAAAGAAAAAATTAGAAGCGAATTACTTAGGGCGTGTTTGGGAAGTGGATTGGGTTAAAATAATCCACTAAAAGACAAATAGACTAAAATAACCAATAAGACAAAATATTACATCCAATCTATAATTATTTTATTTTTTCTCTCACAACCATCAAATCAATTACAAAAAAAAAAGGAGAAAAAATCAACTTCCCAAATATAACTATTTTAGTTAGGCTAAAATAACAAAAAAAAAAAAAAAACTAAATAATCTATTAAAATAGTCAACTTCCCAAACAAGTCCTTAGGAACATTATTAGGAATAATACATATCATTTGGGTGACTTGATGAGCTGGTCATATGGTGTGTGGACCTCATGATAATTAATTAAGCAAAATAAGTAATAAAAAAATTTGTTAATTTCTACTTTTAAAAATTTAATTACATCAAGAACTAGAATAAACAATTCGGACGCGTACAAAATGATATATTTCAATAATAATGGAGACATAAAATAGATTAATTGGAGCCTTGGACGCTAATCATTCTCAGTGCGCTTGTTTAATCAAGCTCTCCCTCTCTCTTTCTTGAGTATTATAATACCAAAAGATAAGTGTCTTGAATTCAATGGATCTCGATGCGGCACGTTTTCAGTAAGAAAGTCTAGCATTCACAACCCCAATATAAAAAGAGATAATAATAAAATAATAATAAAATCAAGAACACTCCAAATCCCAGTTGATTGTAACTTGTAAGGCTTGTTATGCACGTGTTCTATACAAATAAAAAAGAAAAAAAAAAGAAAAAGAATAAATATTAAAATGGTCGAATATTTATAATCACATAATAAATATAATATGTATTTATTTATTTTATATAAATGATATATGTTAGGCAAAGTCTACAACACAGTTCATTAACATCACACCAAATATTATTCTAAAATAGACCAGTGACTTAGATTTTTTATTTTTTATTTTTTTCTTTTATAATATAATAATTGTAAAATCACATTCTCACAAGATCGGAGAAGAGATTCGCTCCGGATGTGGGTGAGACAAGAGAATTCAGTGGGGTTGAGGTTGGTTAGTGTTATTTTTTTATACACACAGTATCATTTTGTGTGTTTTTAAATACGTGTCTTAAATTTATTTTAATAATTTGAATAATTTATATTATAAAATTTATTGAATAAATTATCTATGAAAAAATTTAAATTAATTAGATATTTGTAACCCACAACAAAATCACGTTTATGTTTAGAAAAAATTAACGCTTAGCATGATTTTAATATTTTTTTAAGGTTACTATTCGGGTTAATCATGGAGTTAGACTTATCCGATTAAATTTATTTTTTAAATGAATGCGACACGTGACATGGCATTGGGCCAAGTTGAACTTATGCGGTCTTTGACTTCGAGTCGAAGTAGGCCAATTGGACCGCAGGAATGGGCCAAGATACGTGCGGTTTGGGCCGCAAGCAAAAACCAGGTAGAATGAATATGGGTTGTGATCTACGGCTGAGCTGGTGACCGACAGATTGATCGATCTAGGAGTGTAGTGTCCTTGCAGCATTGATCGAGAATGGAGGCGGTTGGAGAGCTGGCCATACTCAGAACGATGCAAGGCTGACCTGAGCAAGCATTCTGGGAATGCCACAAGTGATTGCTCAGTTGAGGCACTTTATGTGGTCCAATGACATAAGAAGAGAAATTCGCTCTAGGCACGCGTCAATACCATTTGGCCAATACTGTTTGGCAGTATTGACGCATACACGTGTAAGGAAATGAGAGAGCAGTACAACCACACGTCCAACAAAGAATGACAGAGATAGTGCGTGCATAATTTGGGCTATATGGCAAGCCTAGATAAATGGAGCAATCAGACTTTGGAAAGGTAAGCACACTTTAGCAGTTCTCTCTCTCTAGAGTGCTCTGTATTCTTTCTCTCTCAAATGAACTAACTTGATCGTCGGAGGGGTTTTCTGGCAAACCACCCACAGGGTAGCTCACTGTTGTTCTATTTGCAGTGAGTCTGAGATCATTTGGAGCGAGATAAGCTTGTAGTAAGGCGTACGGAAGGTGACAGATATTTCTCCCCCGTACAATTGGCGTCGTCTGTGGGAATTCTTAACATTCAAAACCTTGTCTTTCAAGCTTTTCTAACCAACTTCAATGACGAACAATGACGAGATTTCGTTATCTGCCGTTGACGGCATCACTCCAGAGTTAGTTCGGAGGCGAGGCGACCTGCTCGTCGTTCAAAACACAGTTGGTTTAGAGACGTGCACCAGAGGGCTATCTAGAGATGCGTGAGGAGCTTTGAGCACTCGCAGAGCCCTGAGGGACACTAACGACGAAGAGGGTCACATACTCAACATTTGGAGCAGAAGCTGAGAGACAAAAACGCCATCATTTGGAAGATGGCAGAGGAGATGGAAGCTTTGAAATAACAAATTAAAGGGAAGGGTGTTGCTAGTGTGGGAAACCACAGTGAGCATGCCCAAACCTATCGCTCCGGTAGTCGGAGCAAATGAGAGACTCTTTCCTTCTCCATTACCAGAAGCTACGGAGTTTGCAACTTCGTCCTACCGGCGAAGAGATCGTGCACACGGGACAACAACTATCATCCATCGTGTCCGCCGACGATGTCAAGATATTCTTATTCCGCTTGCTTGGAGGACTTGAGGGACGTTCTATAAGAATGGGCCCACCGAAGGGTGGCTCAGAGGATGCTGGCGTTGCAGAGGTTGGCCTCTAAAGCCTATGCGAGTGAGGAGGTTGTGATGTTACCACCTCGAGTGATGGCACAAGTGTAGACCGCCCGGAACTCCGCTCCGCGCGCGAGGGCGCGAATCGTTGTTCTTAGCTACTACAGTTCGGATTCCTGTCACGGTTCTGAATCTAATCTCACAAAGTGCAATGTAAGACTGATAAATTACCAAAGAGTCCAAATCCGGCAAATCGTTTTGGAAAATCGATTTTAATCAAAAAGCGCCAAACATGGACTGCTTTGCCAGATTTTAGAGTTGTCACCTAAATATTTTATTTTGGGAAATTTAGGAAACCCGGACTCGTGCCTAAGGCCACGTGTCTGTCATCACCAAAGTTGCCTTGGCTCGGGAACTTGGGTACGAGAGGGGAAGGTCATGCAATGAGTACCTCCGCTCGCCCGATCAAAGATCGGCCTTTACTAACATGATATGTTTTTTTTGAAAACACATGTGTTCTTATTCCGGTTATTAATCTAGAATTTACTATGTGATGCGCACAGCATACACGTATAGACTAAATCACTCAAGTTGGAACAAAACATCTCATGTTTGTTTGTTTGAAAATAGTTTGAAAATGCTACTCGCAAGTAGGCTAAATCGCAGATTTGCCACCCTCAAGTAGGCTTAGGAAAACATGGTTTGCCACTCTCAAGTGGGCTTAAAACGCGCTTTTGATAAATTGTTCCAATTCAAGCAATCCAACCTTCATCCACAGGCATTCATGCAATTATATCAATTAAGTAGTTAGCCTCATGGCAAGCAAGCTAATCATGGCAACACTTACACGCACACAAGGATGCTAAAGCAAAAACACTCACAGTGTACTCCGAGCCAAAGAAAGAAGCTAATTAGAAATCATGCATGAATCCTAATTATGCTAGATGCCTAATGCAACACTTGCAAAAATGCAGCTAAAATAGGCTCGGCTGGCTAAGATGGCATATGAATGCAACTAGATAACATGTATTCAAATTGGTATTTAAAATACAATGTTGTTTGTATGATGCGCCGAGCTCGGTGCATGCAAGACAGATGAATGATGCACGCATGCGAAGCATAAGGATGCTAATTGAAACATGCCCTAAAACTAACCATCGAAAGCGGATAAGTAAAAGGGAGAAAGAAATGGGGGTTGGAAGATATGCATCACACACACGCACACGCACACTTATTACAACAGTTGTGCCCTCTCGATGGAGGGTCCGAATAATAAGCTAACTAGCTAATCTAAGCTAATTAAACTACTTATTACAAAACAAAACTAATTAACTAATCCTGGTTAACTAATTATCACAAAACAAGCTAATTAACTAACTAGTTATTACAGCACAAATTGAATAACTAAGGGCATTAACTACTTAAGTACAGAACCAAATAGCATTAGTGTAACGCCCTCGAAATAACACATAAAACCCATTACTTTAAACATGCATTAATATAAAAGAAATCAACCATTTCTATTCATCAGAGTAATTTTTACACTGTATTACATGTTAACAACAAAAGCAAATGCCCTAGGGGCTTACAGCTTTCTAAGTCAACACTTGGTTACACCAAAGAAGAGTACTAACTCTATACAAAATAATCCATTGGCTTGATATACATGTAATACAAACAAAATAAACAAAAGGAGTCTTCAACTCTCATCATCGTCCAAGCTATGTCCTTGGAGGTGACATACTACCTGTACCTGAAAATAATGTCCCATAAAGGGTGTGCCAACGCCCAGTAGAGATATGCTAAACACAGTATGAGCAATGACTAAGACATTAGCAATTGATAAATGTTCAATTTCCATAAACCAATTCATAACCCATTTCCATTTTCATGACCACCATGTTCATGTTTCCTTTCAATTTCCATTTCTTATCAATTTCACAATTTACATCAATGGCTCAGAACCAGGCCAACCACTCATATGAGACGGTGACTCATATTGAACATTTCCCATTTTTTTTACAATAGATAAACATATTAGTTGTATCAACATCTCAACAGATAAGCATACAAGCTGTATCCACAATTCAACAGATATGCATTTTAGCTCTATCAACACTTCCAAAGATAAGCATATGAGCTGTATCAACAATTTCAAAGATAAGCATATGAGCTATATCAACACATTATCTGACAAGCATATGAGCTGTATCAGTGGAGTCCATCCCCTATCTCCTCCCAAACAACATCCGGTTTGGAGGTCTATCTCCTATCTTCCCCTAAACCGTGGAGTACATCCCCTATCTCCTCCCACACACACAACGTATATACACAAAGGTCATATACACAATCAATCAATATATAACGTTAATGTATTCTATCAACCGTCATACTCTATGACATATCCAATTGATTAGTTTTAGTTTGCCTAATCATCATGCATTGTCTACGACAATCAAAACTACCCTCCACCGGTAGCCCAAGCAATTATTTCTAAACAGATAATAAAAGCTCTAACAGATAAAATATCAATGTTTTCAAAAGTGAGCGATTAGTAAATCTAACTCCACTATTCAACCATATAATGAGTCAATTTCGTTATTCCCAACTGAATTCCATATAACCACCATTTTCTCAAATTAATCATACCAATTAATTTATACAACAAATTAGGGTTTTTTACCTCATTTCCCAATATTGACCCAATGGTCTAAATATCAACAACCAACATCAATAACACCCTTTTGACACCCAAAATACATATTATGAGCCCAAAATCACAAAACCCTCTTTAACACATTTTGAAACCCTAAGTCCCAAAATCAACCATTTAAACAGTAAGCTCAAAATCTAGGTTAAAACCCATAAAAGTGAGTAGGAATCCCTACCTCAAATTCGGAGCTCAAGGAAAGAAGATGAAGAAACTCAACGTGCTCCAAAACTCAATACACTCGGATCAAAACGTAGTCCTCGACGATCAACCCAACTCTTACAAAGGCCGAAGGAAAGGGAAACACTCTAACTAGATCAAACCCTAGAGAGAAGGGAGTTTCTAGAGAGAGGAACTCTCAAAATGTCTTTTTAGAAAGTAAGAGAGAGAGAGAGAGAATGTAAAAAGTGATTTTAAAATGCCCAGCTGCCAACTGATATACGACATTCCCGCTCAAGCGGAGAACACAACGCTCGAGCGTCAAGAACAAAAAACTAGGTCCGCTCGAGCGCAATAAGGCCTGCTCGAGCGCCAAGACACAAGAATAAAGTACATCCGCTCGAGCGCGAAAACCAGTCCGCTCGAGCGTAGATTTCCCCCTCCCAAAACTTACACCCAAAGGTACTACCCGCTCGAGCGCCAAAGTACCGGCTCGAGCGTAAAGAAACCCGCTCGAGTGTAGAAATTACACCTGCAGAAGTTTTGCAGGGACACGAAAAACTGGGAGCGTGCAATCTCCGCTCGAGCGCAAGAAGACCCGCTTGAGCGGACCTCTTAAAAACTGGGCAACAAAGAATTGAAACCAAAGCCTAACCAAGCTGTAACAACTCTGCCCAATACATCCTAAAACTTAATCAAGTGGAATCAAAGGATGACAACAAGGTATACCACCACCAACATCACGAAACCGAGTCCAGAATACAACAGAACAGTAAAGGGACAACCGGGATCGTTATAATTAGCTAGCTAAGTAAAGAAGCTAAGTAAAGCAATAAAAGAAATGGGCTTGGAGCGAGAAGTGCATGCATGCTCAGTTGTCTCGTTCGGAAATCCATCGTGATGCTCCAACTTGCCTTTATTTTCAATTGTTCTCAGAACCTTGCACAAAGCTCCAGATAGCTTTTGCTCCACTATGGGAACCTCTAAGAAGGCTGCCGACCACTTGTTGGTGTTGCCAACCACTTGCCGACCACTTACCCTTGCTGTAGACCAGAAAAAGTGATCGGTCAGTCACTTTTACTGGTCTACTGACCACTTTTACTAGTCTGCCGACCACTTTTTGCTGCATTTCTCCAGTTTGCTGCAACAGAGAACAAGAAGGGGCATGGCAGTGTATTTGCAAGATATGTGTGCACAACTACTCTCCCTATCATTTCATGTTCTCAAGGGAGTGCGGTTTTTGACTCTCGGGCCACCAACCGAGCATCGCGATGCACGATGGCCGAGATGCTAAAATTGCACTATTCAATGTAAATGAATGCACAAAAAACACCTAAAGCCTTAACCTCTATCACGCATCATCAAGAGGGTCGGTGACCGAGAATTGAGGCATGTTTCATCACTTCAAGTATGAAACATCCCTCGTTTCTCGTGTTTGGACTAACACCTTATCCAAACACAATGCAACACAAGTATGCCAAATACAAGGCAATGCAACATGAGCATGCAACAACATGCAAACCAACAAGCATGCCACAACATGCAAACCACATGATCAACTTATCTATGCTAATGGCATGCAAAGAATGCTAATGCAACATGAGCATGCAAACACAATGCAATGCAACACAAGAATGCTAACAACCATGCAACGTGAGCATACTAGAACATGCAAGCAACATGCTATATGGACATAAACCGAATATGAACAGACCTCAATCATGCCCAAAACAGTGGCCAAAACACCAAAACAAAGACACCAAAAGGGCAAGACATGCATGCACATGCATTGGCTCATCAAGTAGGCACAAGAGCACAACTCTCAAAAATACTCAAGGAGTGACAAATGTAAGAGTGTATCCACACTATAAGCACTGAAATATCATGTGAAATGATGCCAAATCATTCAAACAACACAAGTGTAGCATGCTAGGGTCCTTAAGCATTAAAGCTAGTGAAAGAGACTACACAAGAGGCATGCAATGCATGGCACAAATGGATGAACCAACCATGGTCAGAGTTCAAGTAGGTCCAAATAGAGAACAAAACATGTCGAGATGGGGGGCTCAAAGGTCTAGGCATGCATGCATACGAACTAGGCCACAAACAAGGCAACAATGGCATGACCCTTAGAGGCACTCAAAGGGTGAGAGATGTGGGAACATGGCAGGTCTATATGCTCTGAAATGTCATGGTAAATGATGGCCGATCATGTACATGTCACAAATGAAGCATGCTATGGTGCTCAAAACTTGAAACTAGCATAGGCACTTACACTATAGCTATACAATACATGAAGCATATAGCCAATACAACCTAAAATAGTCCTAGAGCATGCCAAAATGACACTAAAACATGCACGGAGTATAGCCAAAACAAGCTAACATAAAGGGCATGAGGCATGGAGTATGCAAGGCCAAAAGGGAGGATTACACTACACCTACCAAAGCCAAGCATGAGATGGCTTCGCCAACAAAAATCAGAGTTATATCATGGCAAAAAACCCCCCAAAACACATTGAAATGATAGCTCGCAAGCTTAGGTATGAAGGCATACACAATGGCTCATGTTTAAGGCATAAGGCAAAAACTCTCCAGTGCATTGAAAGAGTGACAGATGCGAGTGTATGACCACACTACATGCACTGAAATCACATATGAAATGATGCCAAATCATGAAAATAGTCCAGGCAATGCATGCTAGTGGCTTGGAAACTCAAAGTTAGTGAGCTAGATTGAACCATGGCTATACAAAGCAATGCATGCATGACCCAAGACACTTAAATAAGACCTTAAGCATGGTAAAACATGGCCAAAAGCTTCTTGGAGTTAAGCCAAAACATGCTAGAATGATGGTCTAAAGCATGATACACATTAGGCTAGTGAATAGAAACGCACTACAAGTGCAAGGAGCATGCAAGGGGCTATCAAACCAACCCAAAACAGAGTTATGGCATGCTAAAATAACACCAAAAACAAGCTGAGATGGAGTCAAAACATGCTAGAAAGACATGCTACTTCATAAGGCATACAAGGCTAGTTTGTAAGAATTACACTACAAGTGCATAAAGCATGCAATGGATGACCAAACCAAGCCAAATCTATGGTATGCCATACTGAAATAAGGTCAAAAATATGCTGAGAACAAGCCAAAACAAGCTTAACAAACATGTTCAAACATGAGGCATACAAGGCAAGCATTCAAGACACAAGGAGAGGGGATGATCCTCTCCTATTTAAGACCTCAAAACACAAGTTTTACCATTGAAAATCCACTAGATTTTAGTGGTTAAAAGGCCAAGAGAAAATGATCTCAAGGGACTAAAGTGATGGTGAAAAACCAAGCCAAACAAGGCATGCAAAGGAGTAGATCACCCCCAACACTAAAGAAGCCTTAAAACAACATGTTAAACACTAAAAATCAGAACTTTTTGTAGTAGAAAGTTAGGCCTAAAACAACACGCAAATAGGGCCAAAAGCTTAATAAAAAACAAGGGTTTAAGAGGTTAGAAGCTCACCCTTGTAGAACAACTTTAGAGCAACAACTCCAACAGCTTTTTTTTTGACCAAAACCAGTCCAAAAAAACCCAAACCAACTTCAAAGTGCCTCAGCAACAAAAGGGTGGTGTTTCACTATGTGTTTGTGTGTAATAGTATGATGAAAATGCACTTTCAAGCACAAATATGAAGCAAGGAAGAAAATATAGAGACAAAGATGTATGTATAGCTCAAAGGAGTTTTTCTAAACCTAAGGCAAGAGGGGGGAGGTTCTCTAAGAGGGGGGAGGTTCTCTTTTATAGAGAACCAAAGTTCAAGCTCGTTGAACAAGCTTAACGTCTAAAGCCATCCCTCCATACACGTGTATGGAGGATGGTTTCTGTGCCCTCCAGTTATTACAGCTGGCACCAAAAGATCTTCAGAAAGGTGCTGGAAAGCTTCAAGTGGTCGGCCAGCTACTTGTAGTGGTCGGTCGACCACCACAAGTGGTCTGCCAGGAAAGAAAGTGGTCGGCAGGTGGGGGGGGGGTGATCTGCACAATGAAAGCAAGCCAATGGTGTGGTGGCCGACCACTTTTCATGGTCCAAAGACCAAGAAGACAAGTTGGCCGACCAGAAAACTAGCTGGTGGGAAGAAAAGTGGTTTTCAGGGAGAGAAACTGGTCTCCCACCCTTATTCCATCCTTCAAGCAAGGAAAACAAGGTGTGTGCCAAAAACAAACCAAAAAGGATGAAAAACGAAAGTCCGGGGGTCAAGGCGCGCTGGCGGAAGCCTCCAAAACTAGTCTACGGGCACCAAAAGTGGTCTACGAGGGGAAAGTGGTCTATGACCACAAAGAGTGGTCTCCCAGACCTCTGTACCCCTCTAGGCAAAGACAACAAGGCATGGTTCGAAAACCAGGCCAAACAGAGAACATTAAGCAGTCCCGAGACAAGGTGCATAGCCGAAGGCTCCGAAAATCGGAAACTAGTCCCCAGGAGGGAAAAGTGGTCTACGGACCTCTCTCCCTCCTCCAAGCAAGGGAAAAAAGGCATGGTCCACAAACCAAGCCAAAACATAAAGAGTTCAGAGGCCCGGAGGCAAGACACTCAGTCGAAAACTCCAAAACCTCGAAACGAGCACAAACATGCACTATCACCGAGCACTAAATCGATGACGTCCGAGTCTTAAGGTCAGTCAAAAATTGGGTGTCTACAGTTGCCAGTTGCCCCTCTTTGACAGAACTCGAAAGTCAAGGAGTGACTGTAGATGTGCTTGAATGTCCCGGGCCCTGCGCGTGAAATGGGCGCAGAAATCCTGTTTTGTTCATTGGGCTTACTACTACAGTTCGGACTCAAATGTCACGATTCTAAATCTAATCTCGCAAAGTGCAATGCAAGACCGATAAATCACCAAAGAGTCCAAATCTGACAAATTGTTTTGGAAAACTGATTTTTATAAAAAAGTGCCAAACATAGACTGCTTTGCTAGATACAAAGTCGCCACCTAAATATTTTGTTTTGGAGAAATTTAGGAAACCCTAACTCGTGCCTAAGGCTACGTATCCGTCATCACCAAAGTTGCCTCGGCTCGAAAACTTGGGTACGAGAGGGGAAGGTCATGCAATGAGCACCCCTGCTCGCCCGATCAAAGATTGGCCTGTACTAAATATGATATTTTGTTTTTGAAAACACATGTGCTCTTATTCCGATTAATTAGCTAATCGTACTACGTGATGCGCACAGCAATCAAGTATAAACTAAATCGCCTAATTTGGAACAAAACATTGCATATTTGTTTGAAAATGGTTTGAAGTTTGCTACTCGCAAGTAGGCTAAATCAGGGATTTGATGAATTGTTCCAATTCAAGTAGTCCAACCTTCACCCACAGGCATTCAGGCAATTATATCATTTAAGAAAATAGCCTCATGGTAAGCATGCTATTATGTCAATCAATAACACACATACAGTATGCTAAAGCGTAAACACTCAAAGTGTACTCCGAGCCAAAACAGAGAACTAGTTAGAAGTCATGCATGACCCTAGTTCATGTTAAGATAGCTAATGCAACGCATGTGAGAATGTAACTAAAATAAGCTCGGCTATTCTAGAATGGTATGTGAAATGCAACTTAATACATGTATTCAACTTGGAATTGAAATACAATGCAGTTAGTATGATGCGCCGAGCCCGGTGCATGCAAGACAGATGAATGGATGCACGCATACAAGCATAAACATGCTAATTGAAACATGCCCTAAAACTAACCACTGAAAGCAGGTAAGTAAAAGGGAGAAAGAAATGGAGGTTGGAAGACATGCATCGCACACACGAAGCTTATTACAAAATTCGCCCTCTCGATGGAGGGTCCGAATGAATAACACAAACCAACTAATTGACTAACTAACAAGCTAATTAATTATTACATAACCGAATGAATAACTAGCTACAACTTATTATTACGAAACTTAATTAATTAACAAATTAACTAATTAAATGAAAAATCCAAATGCTAGCTAACAAGTAAGCAATAAACAATGCTATTCCAGCGCTGGTTGAAGAAGTAGAAGATGCATGCTTGGTTTCCATCCTGAAAGCTCTCCAAATGCTCTCAAAAGGCTCTGTCTGTAGGGTGTCCTTGAGAACTAGCTGCTGGATCTTACCAAAACAGTGCTGAGGAGTGCACCAGTGGCCTGCCGGCCATGAGGAGCTTCTGCCGACCCCTCTACCGACCAAGAGTAGGTACTGCCGGCCAAGAATGAAGGACTGCCGGCCAACAACAAGAGGGTGCCGACCACTGGTGTGCTGGGACACCAAGCTGCAGCAGAGCACAAAACAGAGAAAATGGAGGGTCTCCCAAGGGTATGTACGTACTATGCCCCTCCATATTATCTCGAAACATCAATAGAAATGCATAATTGGATCCAAGACCATCAATCAAGCATCGCAATGCGTGATAGCCAAAGATCCAATTTGTACAAACTCAATAAATGCATGACAAACAAAACACTAAAACTACAACCTTATCATGAGTGATCGAAGGCAATGGAGACCAAAAGAAGATTGGCTGATTTCATCACTTCAAGTATAAAATGAGCTAATCCACCTTGTGTTCAAACACAACACCGGGTTGAACACAATGTAATGCAACATAAACATGTAAACAACATGCAAGAATCATGTAATACGACAAGCATGTGACAACATGCAATGCGACAAGCATGCAACAACAACACAATGGAACAAGCATGCAACAATATGCTATATACCAAGCATGCAACAACATGCAAAAATGGACTAGCATGTAACAACATACAAATTAGCAAGCATGCAAGAACATGTAATGTGACAAGCATGCAACAACATGCAAAGATGGACTTAAACTAAAATGGGCAGGCCTCAGCCATGCCTAAATTAGTGGCCAAAATGATGAAACAATGGCATGAAATGCACATACAAACATGCATACACTTTGGTTCGCAAACAAGGTATGAAGAAAACAACTCTCAAGCATGAGCAATGAATGAAAAACATGGATATATGACAATACTATAGGCCCTGAAATCATGCATGGAATGGTACCAAACCACTCACATAACACAAGGATAGCATGCATCAGTCAACAAAACACAAAGCTAGCAAGGCCAATTGCACTACAGCTATACAAAGCATGAAGCATATGGCAACGACAACCCAAAACAGTCCTAGAACATGTCAAAATGAGTCTAAAACATGCACGAATGGAAGCCAAAACAAGCTATCATGAAGGGGCATAAGGCATGGTGCATATAAGGCAAATAAGGTGGATTACACTACACCTATTAAGACCATGCATGGGATGACTTAACCAACAAAAAGAGTTATATCATGGCAAAATAACGCCAAATAAGCATTGAAATGATGGCTCGCAAGCTAAGGCATGAAGGCATACACAATGGTTCATGTTAAGGCATAAAGGGGCCAACCCTCCAACACATTGAATGAGTGACAAATGTGAATACATGGACATGAAACATGAATTGAAATCACATTATGAATGATGCCAAATCATTGAAATAGTCCAAGTAATGCATGCTAGAAGACTCAATACACAAAGCTAACAAGCTAGATTGAACCAAGGCTATACAAAGCAAGTCATGCATGACCAAAACAACATAAATCAGACCTTAAACATGCTAAAACATGAACAAAGTCCTCTCAGAGCTAGGCCAAAAGCATGCTAAAATGACATGTCAAAGCATGATGCATGTTAGGCTATTTCATGGAAATGCACTACAAGTGCATGGAGCATGCAAGGAGCTATTAAACCAAACCCTAACAGAGGTATGACATTATAAAACAACACCAAGAACATGTTGAAATGGACTCAAATCAAGCTAGAATGACATGCTACTTCATGAAGCACACAAGACTAGTTTGTGTGATTTACACTACAAGTGCATTAGGCATGCATGGAGTGAAAAAACCAAGCAAAAACAGTGGCATGCCGCAGCAAAATAACCACAAATACATCCTAAGATATGGCCAACATAAACTTAACAAACATGAACACACATAAGGCATTCAAAACAAGTAAACAAGACACAAGGAAAGGGGATGACCCTCTCCTATTTAAGACTCCAAAACCACCTTTCCACCACTGAAAATCCTCTAAATTTCAGTGGTAAAAAGGTCATGCAAAGGTTGCAACAAGAGCCTAAAGGGATAGCTCAAAACAAGGCCTAACAAGGCCTAAGAGGGGGGTAGATCAGCCTAAACAAAAAAATGACCTTAAATAAACTTTTTAAGCATGCAAAAACAGAAATTTTTCCAGTAGAAATCTAAGCTTAAAGCAGCATGCAAGAAGGGCTAAAAGCTTAAGCAAGAATGGGGGTTTTAAGGGATAGAAACTCACCCTTGAAGACCTTCTTCAAAACTGCAGCTCCAGCAAGCTTTTCAAGCTCAAATCAACCCAAGAACACCAAAAACGACTTCAAGAAGCCTCAACAACAAAAACAAGGTGTTTGAGTGTATGCTTGTGTGTTAAACTAAGACAAAGCTACACTTTTGAAGCACAAAACAAGAACAAAGAAAGATATAGATACAAAGCTATATCTATAACTCTCAGCCCATTTTTCTGAACCTCTGAAATGAAGGAGAAGCCTCACCTTATATAGAAGAAAGGCAATGCAAAGCTTGTTAAACATGCTTGAAAAGACCTTCATCCTTCCATACATGTATATGGAGGAGAGATGAGTGGAAACCAGCTGGCTCAAAAGATCTGGCATGAAATCTGCTGAGACAAGGTGTTCTGTCGGCCATCAGTTGTGGTCGGCAGTGCCTCATTGATGGCCGGCAGGCTTCATCAATAGCAGCCAGGGGCAAAAACATGGCCGGCAGGGCCAAAAGGTGGTCGGCATTGCCTTACAAGAAGCAAGCAGAAAGGGCCAACACATGGTCCAAAAATGGGGCAGAAAAGATACAGGGTTTGAAAAGCTCAAACCTGTGACGTTCCGCTGCGAAGGTCGAGTACTTGACGAGCAATCGAACTTGTGGCTGGATGTACCTGCAAGCACAACCAAGTCTTGAGGACGGTCAAAAATGGGGTGTCTATAGAGTGACAGGAGTGAATGTCAAAGCCCAGAGACGATCCATTTTTGACAAGGCCGAAGACTCAGACAAACAAACAAGATAACAAAGAGATGCGCCTGCAGGCAGGGGCAAAATGCAAATGACATGCACAATGCCAAACATAACTTATGATCATGCAAAGAGAGCTGTAATGAAGCAATTATGCAAAATAAATGCAACCGTTTAAGCGAATGCTATGCGAGCAAGTAAATACGAACCAAACTACATTTCATGCAGAAAGGATGTAAGAAAATTGTACAATTCTCGCTGCGTCTCACGCAGAGAAGACTAATACATACAATATTGTCTGGTTTCACCAACTTCAGATGAACCGTACATACAATATCGTGCCTACACAAAAGAGACATTTAACAGGTACAATATAGTAGGAGCACATGTTTAACACTATATCAAGATACAATATCAACACAAGATAACGCGTGCACATATGATGCCGATGGAAATATGCATAGCAATGCAAGTGAAAAGTGCATAGAAATGCAAGTGAAAAGTGCATAACAATGCAACTAAGTGTGCGCATAACAATGCGAGCAAAACGTGCGTGACAACGTGGGTAAAGTGTGCATAACAATGCAAGTGAAACGGTGCATAGCAATGTAAGTGAAACGTGTGCGACAACGCAAGTAGAGGAGTACATAACAATGCAAGTAAGACGTGTGCAACAACGCAAGTAGAGGTGTATTGCAATGCAACCTAAAGGTGTGTGACAACACAGGTAAAGAGGTGCATGACAATGCAACCTAAGAGTGCGTGACAACGCGGATGGAGAATGCATGACAATGCAAAGAGAAATGTTCATAACAATGCGAGCAAGTGGTGTGCATAACAATGCAACGAGATGTGCATAACAATGCAAGAAAATGTGCATAGCAATGCGAGAAAAGCGGTGTGCACAACAATGCAATGAGATGTGCATAACAATGCGAAAAAATGTGCATAACAATTCGAGAAAAGTGTAACTTAAATAGTACGTTTGAAACAAAATGCCGAAAAAGGAAATGTATGCCTTGACGAAACCAAATCAACCTCAACCTCTGATTTACCTCTCAGAGGGGTCACAATGTGCTTAAAAAGGATACACCTTGCTCTTGATGAGTGACGATGAGCCATGCATCGAAGACTTGAATTGAAGTTCCCGCGGGGACATTTTGAGCTGAAAAGTGTATTTTTCTTGCACTTTCTCGAGGGCCGAGGACTCCAATCATCACTGAAACATACAGGGAGAACAATGGGACCTTGGAGACCATCCAGGAGGGCTGTCGACCACCTAGAACAGCTGCTGACCAGTTGAAGACCACTTAACTGGTCGGCCGACCAGAAAACTGGCTGGCTGACCAGTTTACACAATCTAGGGCAGTTTTGTCTTTTAGAGTTCGGCCCTTTAAATATACATCTCCAAATCACTTTTGCTCACAACCTCAAGGCTGAAATACACTTGTCTTCCATCCTAGACACTTTTCTCTCTCAGATTTGCGCTTTATACATGTTTTCCAACGCCCCACGTGAAGTTGATTCGCGAAAACTTTCGATTCTCTTCGTTTTGAACCGATCAGAATTTGTTTTTAGAGCTTCTTTCTCCATCTTCACCACTTGAGGCATGTTTCTCTCGAAGTTTAGCACCTTTTCCCGAGCATTGACTTTTGTTGACTTTTTTCAATTTTGGCTCATTTCGCTCATTTTTGCATCTTTTTTCAGATGGCTGACGATATTCCACACGGCGGAGGTTCCCTAAGAGTAGAGGATGAGTCCGACATTATGCCGTTGCCTCTGAGGATGCGGCCGTTCGACCCGGAGGGGTACCACCCGCAGGAGCACATCCTACCCCCATGTACCTTTCATTGTTTCACCAATTTCGTGCGTCGAGCACCCGCAGATTTGCTGCTACGGGAGCCGGAGTCCCACTTATCACATCACGCGCGCGAGGTGCGTACTTCACTTTTACATTCTCGGCGATGTATTTTGCATTTCTTGCACATTTCATGCCTTCGCTATGTATTATATCTGCTCACTCTGAACAGATTTACATACACATCACTTCTACTCATCCTGAACACAACTTGCACACAACATCTTGCTAATTTGGCACACAACTCATACATAGCATTCTATTCATTTGGGCACACAACTCATTTTGGGCACACAGCACATTTGGGCACACAGCTCATTTTGGCACACAGCTCATTTTGGGCACACAGCACATTTGGGCACACAACTCATTTTAAACACACAGCTCATAACATAACATTGCTCAATTTGAACACACGACTCATATCGCAGTATTCTTTTAATTTTGAACACACAGCACAAAACATAACACTGCTCAATCTGAACACACGGCTCATATCACAGTATTCTTTTAATTTTGAACACACAACTCATAACATAACACTGCTCATTCTGAACACACAGCTCATAACACAGTATTCTGTTTACTTTGAACGCACAACTCATAACATAACACTGCTCAATTTGAACACACGGCTTATAACATCGTATTCTATTTAAATTTGAACACACAGCTCAAAACATAACACTGCTTAATCTGAACACACGGCTCATAGCACAGTATTCTATTAATTTTGAACACACAGCTCATAACATAACACTGCTCAATCTGAACACACAGCTCATATCACAGTATTCTTTTAATTTTGAACACACAGCTCATAACATAACATTGCTCATTCTAAACACACAGCTTATAAGACCGTATTCTGTTTACTTTGAACACACAACTCATAACATAACACTACTCAATCTGAATACATGGCTCATAACACAGTATTCTATTTAATTTTTAACACATGGCTCATAACATAACACTGCTCAATGTGAACACACGGCTCATAACACAGTATTCTATTTATTTTGAACACACAGCTCATAACATAACATTGCTCAATCTGAACACACGGCTCATATCATAGTATTCTTTTAATTTTGAACACACAACTCATAACATAACATTGCTTATTCTAAACACACAACTCATAACACAGTATTCTGTTTACTTTGGACGCACAACTCATAACATAACACTGCTCAATTTGAACACACGGCTCATAACACCGTATTCTATTTAATTTTGAACACACAACTCATAACATAACACTGCTCAATCTGAACACACGGCTCACAGCACAGTATTCTATTAATTTTGAACACACAGCTCATAACATAACACTGCTCAATCTGAACACACGGCTCATAGCACAGTATTCTATTAATTTTGAACACACAACTCATAACATAACACTGCTCAATCTGAACACACGGCTCATATCACAGTATTCTTTTAATTTTGAACACACAGCTTATTCTGAGCACACAGCTCATAACACAGTATTCTGTTTACTTTGAACATACAACTCATAACATAACATTGCTCAATCTGAACACACGGCTCATAACACAGTATTCTATTTAATTTTGAACACATAGGTCATAACATAACACTGCTCAATCTGAACACACGGCTCATAACACAGTATTCTATTTATTTTGTATGGGGTTGTCGCGTCTTCAGGCGAGCAGGACCCTTTTAGGCACATTAGTGGAGAGATGGTGGGACACCACCAACTCTTTTCATTTCTCTGTTGTCGGGGACATGACGATGACCCCATATGACTTTTCCATGCTGACGGGCCTCGACGTGGGAGGCCGGCCGATCTCATACGATTTTGACATGGGCGAGTGGGAGGTCGCCTGGACTTATTTACTGGGAGCCCATCCATCGACCTACAGATCGACATGCATGGTCAGGTATACCTGGTTTATCGAGCAGTTTAGGAGGACTACGCCTAAGACCGTTGAGGCCATAGAGTAGTATGCCCGGGGATTTTTGATGTTCCTTCTCGGGACCACACTGTTCTCAGACAAGGGGAACACGGTCAGGCTATATCTTCTCAACGGTCTGGTAGACCTATCATAGGTCCAGCACTTTGATTGGGTGGCGCTGGCCTTGCTACCCTTTATTGCTACATGAGCGCGATTTCCCGCGGGCGCGGGGGCATAGTTGGAGGCTATTGGCGAGCCTGGGAGGTACATTCTGCCCTCTTGATTTACTTTTCTGCTTTTGATTATCTTTACACTGCACACTGCACATAGTGCACACCTTATATTTTGTACTCTGTATTCCGTATTCAGCATTTTGCATTTTCTGTACATTCTGTATTCGCATCATGCACTTAGCACTCTACATTTTCTATACATTCTATATTCTGACTGCCATTGTCTTGCCTTTCACAGCTGTGGGTTTACGCCTACTTCCCGACACTCGCTCTCGAGCCGGAGGTGGAGGCACCACTAGAGGTGCCATACTCACGCAGATTTTATGGTTGGTGCCAGCCTAGGCCCCGAGAGACATTGCTATATCTCCGGCAGTACTTTGACACCGTACGGGCGACGGAGGTAAACCAAAACTCTCAGTTCTTCATGCTTTCAGTTTTGATTCATCTTGCATATTTATGACAACTAACCAATTCATGCATTTATTATCTACTGGTCACTTGGCAGCCATGGATAGCCATGCCAGGGTATTCCCAGTTCTGGTTTGTTAGGGCATGGGGTGCCTCCTGGTACAGGATTTTGTTCGATGGACCAGTCGGCAGAGCCTGGTTTCTCAGGGAGCGCTTCATGCGCCAGACGATGGGTAATCCCGCTCAAGAGATCCCTTCAGTGCCTCCACTAGACATGCGGTCCATAGAGAGTCTGACTCCTCAGGAGACCGACGACCTTATGCTTGGTGTCGATGTAGTTCTTTTCTTGGAGGAGGGGGAGTACGCGACATACATCCATACATTCTTGATGCCTCCACCGGCAGGTGTCCGTACCCCCACGAGGAGAGCTGCTGATGTGCCATCGTCTAGCCATGCCTGAGCTGCAGACATTCCTTCGACTAGCAGGGCCAGCATATTGAGGGGTAGGAGTAGGGATGCCCCCCACTTGGCAGTGTGCTGGGTGGCCAGATCTTCCGATCGAGTTGACAGGCTGGCAGTATGGGACGCCTTACCAGATTCCACTGGAGTCCCCACTGCCCAATCATCGATACGTTAGTGACCATGACTCACCACCGGTATGCTCCACAGTTTTCGTTTATCATTAAGATATTTTAGAAATCCATTCATTCACTGATAACTTGAACTTGCATCTGCAGCCTCCTAGAGAATATACTGAGGGGTTGCTCGGGGTGGTGGCCTCACTTGAGAGTATGGTCTTGCGGAGGGAGATGCTGTTGTACGCCTCCGGCATTCCGGTACTTTTCAATTTCCTTATATTTATCATACTTTTGATGACATATTGAAACTGAACGTTTCACTATATTGATTCACTACATGTGTAGAGCACATCTGACACATCACGTTCACATACTATATCTGCATGCACACACTCCATGCATCATTCTTGCATCTGATATCTAATATACATACTCTAACTGATGTATTCGAACTGCCTTTTCAGGTCACACCTCTGCAAGTAGGGCCATCCAGGCCTTCTCCAGCAGCTGGGAGAGGGGTCTCGACTCGCGGCCGAGGGAGGCGTAGAGCGCCTGTCAGAAATGACGAGGAGTCCAGCAAGGAGGAGGAGTCAGCACACCCCTAGTCAGAGACATCTGCAGGCAGAGATGACGACTCTGATTCCGGTTCTGAGGGCGGAGGTGACGCCGAGGAGGATTCCGAGGATGGCAGCTCCGATTCAGATAGTGGTGCCGGCGGCGATAGTGCAGAGGCTACTCAGTCGAAGAGGGTGAAGAGGGCCTCTCTGTCTTGAGCTTGATAGCAACGACACAGATGTTTTGCTTTATTTTCTTTTTACTAGTAGTTGTAGCACATTGTACAACGTTAGGCAGTTTTATTTTGTTTAAAACTTGTACCCTGTTGTAAAATGTTGTAAAAAGAAACCATGATGGAATGAAAGCAAATTTTTTGTTCAAAAAGTGTTGTATTTGTATTCTAAGCATTGCATCACATCATTCTGCACAAAAATGAGATTGATGAACATTGAACATTCATGTTTTGCCAAGTCAGGTAGTGAACCAACGTAACAAACTAAACAACTTAACTCAGTAAGAAACAACAAGACCTTAACAAGTTTACAACTCGATAAGCAAAGAGCAATAACTTGATAAACAAACCACGACAACTCGATAACCAAAGAGCAACAACTCGATAATCAAAACTTAACAACTCGATAAGCAAATGCATTTTAGACAAACAAAGTGACAAAACGCATCCGAAGTAGGGGTAAACTCAGATCTTCAGCACTCTCAGCACATAGGAAGGCTAGAGACTCCCTTTCGGAGACAAAAAGGTGGCTGCAGACCACTTTCTGCTGATGGCTGACCACTAAAAGGGCCTGCCGACCACTTTTTTCGTCTACAGACCATAAAATGTGGCTGGTCGACTAGAAAAGGTCGCTGCCCGACTAGTTTTTCTGGGGACCTCCAGATTCTTGCCATATGTCCCTTATTCTAACTTCGTGGTTCCCTTATTCTAACTCAGTTTTGCACTAAATGGAGGCATTTCTTGTCCAAAATCTCACAAATTGGATCGCCAACTTGGATGGCTCGGAAAAGTTAAACTTCCGGAGCTTCGGCATAAATGCACTATTCACGCTGAGCCGCACCCCGCTGCGTTTTCCATTCCTTCATGCCGCGGCAAGGTATTGGAATCCGGTAACTCATGTTTTTAGCTTTGGTGGACAAGATATATGTCCCACTTTCGAAGACTTTCAAGCTTTGATGGAATCCGAGCGCGATGAAGAAATCTTGCCCCAGCTTCGCTTCGGCCACGTCCAAGCCTTAGGACGGATGTGCAGGCTTACTTGGCATGATGCTCAGTCATTGATCCGCGACGGAGAGTTGGACATTCCGAGCTTGATTCATCGGTTTTCTGATGCCGATGACCGTGATGATCATGACTGGCAGGGCTTTCGGTGACATGTCCTCTGTTTGTGCATGCTGTCTCATTTCTTGCTTGCCCCAGGTTCCAGAGGGTTTAGCGCCTGTTTGGTCGTGGTTGCCCAGGGCTTAAAAGAGGGCAAGAACTGTATCACCATGACGCTAGCTGAGACATTAATGGGTTTGGATGCTTTCCATTGTCGAGAGACGGCTAGATTCGCGGGAAGTCCACTACTGCTGCAGGTAATGTTTTCCACCCCATCTCACATATATTTCTCGCATCACTCAGCCCTCAGGCTCGGTTTTTCTCTCAAAACCCTTTTCTCACTTTTCTCTTCACGTACACCTTTTTATTCTTTAATCTCTCATTTTTCATCCCTCCCCAGATATGGTTGATGGATAAATTGAAGGTTGTGGATTCATGCCCAGCATATTCAGCTCGTAGCTATTTCTTCCAGCGACGTCTAGTTGATGCCCCTGATGAGGGATGGTGGTGCAAGGGGATGTGCAGTTTGTCTACTCTCGACATTGCTTTGCGCTGCCTCTGGCTTAATCTACTGGCGATGAGCTACAGCATGATTCGCCAGCCTGGGATTCAGTTGATCGGCCTGACACATTGTGTCCTTTACTTCTTATTCTGATTCCGGCGCCAGTTTGGACATGATCAGACTTGCCCGGAAGAAGGGATAGAGTACCTTGCTGCATTTTCAGTCCGAGACGCACAACTAGCTCGGTATGCCACAACATGGAGGACGAGAGAGCTTCTGGCCCCCGCTCCCACTTTCTGTTGCATCCTTTCTGATGAGCATATAGCTTGGCTTGATGAAGAGGCACAGGTTGGGGCTACTTTGGCATCAAAGGCTTCCACAAGCTCTGGGAGGGGGCACACGAACACCTAACTATGCCCTGAGTTTATTTGCTTTAATCAGTACTTTCAAGTTTTCTTTATGAATGTAATAAAAAGCAACTTCAATTTGTATTCAAGAGTAGGAGAACCCTGTACCGAAATCAATGTAATTGAAGGTTGTGGGTACTAAAAATTTTTCGTTTGGTCCAAAAATGGTCTAAGTCGTAAAAAGATTAATTTGAGCAAAATCAACTTTTATTAAAACTTTTCAAAACCATTTTCGATATGGATCACAACTGGACACGCCTGAGATCTATCACTGAGATGTACAACCCCAGATCGCAACAACTGGAAAATTGCCGCGAGTCAGAATAACACTGCACTGGAGATCACAACCGAGCTCTTGAATGCAGAATAGACAAAGATGACAAACATGATCACATAGACAAAGTTGATTTGGAAGTGTTTATGGCTGGACTTCAGAATGAAGTTGCCTACGTATCCCGAAGATGGGAATCAAGCCTTACGTAGTTCGGCTGGGGTTCACTCGTGTATTAACACTCTCTTTTTGCGCTCTAACTTTTTCCAAGGCCGCCCTTTCAGGGTTTTCAACATTGCAAGCTCAGTTTTTATTATTTCAAATTTTTTATGCTCTAACTTTTGCCTAGGTCGCCCTTTCGGGTTTTCGGCCTAGCGAGCCATTCAGGGATAGTATTTTTTCAACTTGTCCATGTTGATCGATCAGGAGAACTCTAGGCCATCTAGGTCCATCAGAACGACGGCTCCACCAGAACAGATAGACTTGATGATGGAAGGACCAGTCCAATTGGGTCTGAACTTGCCCTAGGGTCATGGATGGGAGCTCGGTTGTCGTTGAGCACTAGATCCCCTTCCTTCAAATTCCTGGACTTAACCTTCTTGTTGAAAGCCCTGGCAATTCTTTGTTGATAACCCTGGACGTGATACAGTGCTTTCAGCCTTCTTTCATCAAAGAGCATGAGTTCTTTGAACCTGTTTTGCTGCCAATCTACCTCAGCTATCTAACACTCATCCAATACCCGTAATAATGGAACCTCAACTTCGATAGGCAGAACAACCTCCATCCCGTAAACCAAGGAATATGGAGTTGCTCCAGTAGAAGCTCGAATTGAAGTCCAGTAGCCCCACAGAGCGAATGGTATCTTATTTGGCCAATTCCGGTAGGTTTCCACCATCTTTTGCAGAATGTGTTTGATGTTCTTGTTGGCGACCTCAACTGCTCTGTTGGTTTGCGGCCAATATGTAGATGACTTATGGAAAGTCGCGTTGTACTTCTCCAACAAATCGATCACCTCCTTCTTAAAGTGGGAACCATTATCTGAAATAATCTCGTTCGGGACCCCGTAGCAACAGATGATGTTGTTTCGGATGAACTTAGCAACATGTGATGCCTTCAACACCGCATAAGATTGGGCCTCAACCCACTTCGTGAAGAGTCTATCGCTGCCAAAATGTACTCATGCCTGTTGGACCCCTTTGGAGTGACAGCCCTAATTACATCAATCTCCTAGACTGAAAACTGCCATGGCGAAGTCATGTTGTACAGCTTCGACGGCGGAATGTTCATGCGGTTCGCATGGATCTGGCATTTGTGGCATCGCCAGACAAAGCCAATACAATCCTCCTCCATGGTGGACCAATAATAACCCTGTCTAAGGATCTTCCGGGCTAGCATCACCCCGTTCATGTGCGTTCTGCACTCTTCTCCATGGATGGCCTCCATCAGGCACTTGGATTCTTCAGCATCAACACACAACTTATGCATCCCGAGATGACTCCTCTTGTACAGTTTACCCCCGCAGACGATGAACTGAGCAGCCATTCTTCGAATTGCCCTCTTATCTTTGGCGTTTACCCCTGGTGGATACGCCTCTTTTTCCAAGAAGTTCTAGACATTGTAATACTGGGGATTCTCATCTTATACCTTATCTATGGCAGCAATCAGCTCGTAGGCCGGCACAAATTTCTATTTGATGATGATCGAATGCATTCGGACTCCGAAAAGGAAGTTTATCATAGAAGATAGAGTTGCTAATGAATCAGCGAACCTGTTGTTCTCTCTTAATAGATGAGCGAAGTTCAGTTTCTCAAACCAAGGAATCAGCACGTCCAAGATCTGGTGGTAGATTTTCATCTTTTATTCTTTAACTTTCCAATCTCCTTTAGCTTAAGATACAACAAGGTTCGAGTCCTCGATGACATCCAACCGTTTTGCCCCTAGTTCCATGGCAGCTTCTAATCCAGCAATACATGCCTCATATTCTGCCTCGTTGTTCGACACTCTGAATCGGAGTTTGAATGCTAAGGGTATGCGAGAATTGTCGGGTGCTATCAGCAACACCCCTATCCCATATACGTATTGGTTTGACGCCCCATCAAAGTACATCGTCCAAGTCTCTTCTTCAACTTGCAAAATGGCCTCGTCTGGGAACAGATACTCGACTACTTCATTCCCTTCAACTGGGTGATCGGCTAGGAACTCCGCTACTACTCTCTCTTTCACTGACTTGCGCGTTATGTACTTCAGATCAAATTCGGAAAGCAAAAGCAACCAACGGGCTAGCCTACCCGTAAGAGCTGGTTTCTCGAAGAGATATTTGATGGGATCTAATCTCGAGACCAGTATTACAGAGTGAGCTAACGGGTAATGCCTCAGCTTCCTAGTAGCCCATACCAAGGCCAGACAAGCCATCTCCAACAGAGTGTAGCGGGTCTCATAATCCAGCATTTTCTTGTTCATGTAGTAGATAGCCTTCTCCACTTTGTCCTCAGAATCCTATGCAAGCATGCAGCCCATTGTAGTTTCAGTCACTGAAAGGTATAGAATCAACGGTTTCCCCGGCTCAGGCGGTGACAACACAGGTGGGTTCTGTAAATATTGCTTGATCTGCTCGAAAGCAACTTGGCATCGGTCGTCCCATTGGAACTTCTTTCCTTTCTTCAGGAGACCAAAGAGTGGTTCACAAGTCAAGGTTAATTTTGCAATAAACCGTCTTATGAATTGCACTTTACCCAGAAAGTCTCGCACCTCCTTTTCAGTCCTCGGTGGTGGCATTTCTAAGATGGCCTTGATTTTGGAAGGATCGACCTCGATACCTCTCTGTGTGATCAAGAACCCTAGCATTTTTCCTGCTGTACCACCAAATGTACACTTCAGAGGATTCAGCCGCAACCGATACTCTCTGATCCGTTGGAAGAATTTCTGGAAGACGGTGTAGCGGCCCTCTCTTTCCTTGGACTTGACAATCATGTCGTCCACGTACACCTCAACCTCTTTATGGATCATGTCATTCAAGATTGTGGTCACAGCCTGTTGATATGTAGCCCCATCATTCTTCTGCCCAAACGGTATCTCCCTATAACAATAGGTTCTCCACGGGGTGGTGAAAGCAGTCTTCTCCTGGTCTTCAGGTGCCATCAAAATTTGATTGTAGCCTAAAAACCCATTCATGAATGAGAGCAGCGCATGCCCAGCAGTGAAGTCCACTAATTTGTCGATATGCGGCAGAGGAAAGTCGTCCTTCGGACTAGCTTTGTTCAAATCCCTGAAGCCCACACATACCCGAGTTCTGCCATCCTTCTTCGGCACTAGAACTATATTGGCCAACCAAGTTAGGTATTCAAATACCAGCAGGAACCCTGCATCAATTTGCTTGGTGACCTCTTCTTTGATCTTCAGAGCCCAGTCCGGGCGGATCCTTCAGATTTTCTACTTAACAAGTCGGGCCTCTGGGTCAAGAGCGATCCAGTGCTGTACAATCTCAGGATCGATTCCAGGCATGTCTTCGTAGGACCACGCGAAAACATCTTTGAAATCTTTTAACAAAGCGACTAGGCGCTCGCGCTCCTCCGAAGACAACGTAGACCCGATCTGGACCAGCCGCGGGCTCTTCTCAATACCAACATTAATTGTGGTGATTTCATTAACCAAGGGTTTAACAAACCTCTCCTGCTCTTGATCAAGCAAATATTGCAAAACTAGAGGAATTTCTTCCTCATCGTTTTCATCAAAATTTTGAAAATCCTGATTAATGCAATAAATTAAAGGCACAGAAAAGTACTCGGATGCCATAGCCGTACCATTCTCATTAATAACATCCAGTCCGGCTGATTCCTTTGTTACAACAGACTCAAAGGAAAAAGAAAAAGACGACCTGGACAGGACAGTGGCATTCAGGTTGTCACCCCCAAGAATACTGAACTCAGACTCAAACGAGCTGGAACTTGATTTCGACTCCACAGACTCAGTGGAATCAGATTCCGACTCACTACCCGACCCAGTGCTGTTCGATAAAAAGCCCTCCTCGTATTGCCAGACGAGGGAGGGTGCGATGGATACATCCAGAATGTTTGAAGATGGGCTCACAACCACTTCATTCTCGATCATGGACACTGAGAAGTTATCCCCCAAGCACTCATGTACGATCTGAGGATCTGAGAGTAGACATGCCAGTGCTACCCCCATTTTAATCTCTGTGCTCTCGGAATCCTCCTCCTTGCACTGCTCAGCCTCAGTTGGTGGGTCTCTCTGCTCTTCGGCAACATCATCCCCGGACAACTACAAGTCAAAGAAAATCTCGAATCCCGGCAAGCGCCGCCTCTCTGCATTTAGCCATGGCTCTGGGAAGCCGTAGAACGGGAAGTCTTCACCCTCCCGAACAAAGTGTCCGTTCAGGGTACCCTGGATAGGTCGGTGCATCAACTCATAATGCTTCCCGGCCTGCTTGGCTCTGACTCTTTCGGCCATCTCTTTTCCCTTCCTCGCCCAATTCTCTTTGGTAGGCAGATAACCTAAGCCAAAGGTATATGGGTTATGGGGCACTTCGGCCGATACTGCGACGCCTTTCCGGCCACTTCGTCCTAATCTTATCCCGGGGATGTGCTGGAGCTTGTTCATTAGGTAGACAGACTGTGCGCTGACGTATAACCCCTCATCAACAACTAAGATATTTTGTACAACACGGGCCTCAGCTAAGGTGAACCCTGACAAAAACACATCCTTCGTGCCATGCTCAATTTCCATCACCGGCGTAGAAACCTCTAACGGCGGATGGATTGAAGAATTCCTAAAGACGATGGCCACCCCTTTCCCATGGGGGTATTTAAGCATCTGGTGTAGGGTGGAAGAGTCTGCCTTTACCTGGTGTAGCCACGGCCGTCCTAGGAGTAGATTGAAGGTTGCGGGAACGTCCAAGACATGAAAATCAATATCCTGTTGTCCTAGACCAACCTGGGTCCGAATCTGTACAGTCACCATCATCTCTCGGCTGGTATTGTCGTAGGCTCGTATCACCTGGGCAGTAGGCACAAAATCTGCGGGCTTCAACCCGATAGCATATGCCGTCCTTGACGGACACACGTTGATAGCAGATCCTGTGTCAACAAGGACCACTGGTATCCATTTATCTCTACACTCGACAGAGGTGTAGATCGGTTTGTTATGGTCTAAGCCCTTAGGCAACAATTCCTTGTCAGTGAAGGTCAACGTCGGGAAACTCCTCCCGGAAAAACCAGCCCTACTAACTGTTCGGGTGTGGTGTCAATTGAAAGTTTCACCTTGTCCATTGCAGAAAGGACAGCTTGCCTGTGAACTCTTGAGGCCATTAGCAGTCCCCAGATGGAGATGTCTACTTGAATTCTCTTAAGCTGTTTTAGTATAGCCTCCTCTTTGAGCAGTTTTTCCTTCTGCCTCTCCACTTCCTTGTCCTTTCCGGACACCTCTGGTTGATCTAAATGCGGGGGCTTGAAATACCGCCCACTTTTAGTCATATGGTCTACCTCTTCAACATACCAGGTATCATCCGGTTGATTGTTCTCCCAATCTTCATCGGTGTGGACAAGACGTAAGTCGTCGTCTTCCCACCACATTCCATCGGCCACCGACAGGCAGCTATCTGGTTCCGTTGCATCTATTCTTGTGCGCAGCACATTCTGTTCTTGTGCTCACAACACATTTCATCCGCGCAGGGGCTTTGGCCTTTCTAACCCTCTCCAGATCTTCGATATTTTCCTACTCAAACTGCATTAGTACAACCTGCTGTTCAGTATCTTTTGTATTCAAACTGCCCGGATCCTGAACAAAATTCTTAGCACCAACGCTTTCCGGCGGTCTCTCCTGATTCCCGGCCCTTCCGGCCACTACTGAAGTTCCCATTCCTAACGGTCCGTGTTCCGGCTGAGGTTCTTCAACAATATCTGGTTGGTCGTCAAGCCACCCAGTATTCTCTGCTAAACCACCCAAGTCGAACCAGTTGACAGTCACGTCTCCTGAGTCCTGCTCTTCAAAGAATTATAGATTTGCGATATCCTCTTCTAGTTCTACTAGGTCATCTAGCCCCTGATTAGGTCCATCCTCCCAAACAACATAGATCTCTGCCCTAACTGGCAACTCCACTCTCGGCCTGGCTCGTTGATGTGATGTAACCACTCAGGTTGTACTCAAAGCTTGCAGAACTCTCAGGCTCTAAACCATCATTCCCATCTGGCCCCAACGTCATCCCTGTTCTATCTTCGATAGTCACCACCACCAGTTCAGGTTGGGTTTGGGAAGTGATCAACATGCACAAATCCGTGCTGTTTGGAATGAACACCTCCGGCTTGGGTAGGTGGGAGGGTGTGATATATATGCTAGGGTCGTATGACACAACCCCAGTTTGGATCAGGTTGATGCATTTGGGAGGTGGAGCTTGGTTATGTGGTGGGAGAGGGTTGGTTGTGACATTTGGTTTTTCTGGAGATGCGATCACCCTATTGTCAACGAGATCCTGGATCTCATGACGCAATCTAAAGCACTGGCCGGTGTCATGACCATGTTGTTGGTGGAAGGCACAGTATTTGGTTGGGTTATGGAAAGTAGGAAGTTTGTCCGGTAATGGTCGCGGCTCTAGGGGCTTCAGGTGCCCTTTCCTAATCAAAACCCCCAAAGCTTTGGACAGAGACATGTATAGTGGAGTGAAGGTTCTCTGGCCTTGGGGTGAATGTTTGGTTGTTTGCGAGCTACATCCTGATGCACCGGTAAATGGGGTAGCTGTAAGGGTTTTTGTAGTGGTGGTGGTGGTGACCATGCCCACATCTGAAGTTCTGGCAGCTGCAGCATTGCTTGTGCCTGCATTCGTACTGTAGGAAAATGCCCTCTTGGGCTGCTCTTTCTCATGATCAATGAGGCCTTGCTTCATGGCGTCCTCAATCTGCATCCCGATCTCATGTAAATCCGCAAAGGTGGGAAGGGGAAGGACGATCATCTTTTGCATAAGCTTGGGCTGGAGGTTGCGCACAACCATCCATATCTAATCTTTATCAACCGGCCTAATGGTCATCATCGAGGCTTTAGCCCTCTAATGGGTTGCAAAGTCGGAGAAGCTCTCCTTTGGCTCCTATCTAGTTGTCTCAAGATCACAAGTTGTGATCTCGATCTGCCTGTTGTAGGAGTATTGAGCTACAAAGGCCTTAACCATTTCCTCCAAGTTTCTTTTGATTGAGTCCTCCAGCTTTGCGTACCAAATAGCTGCAACACCTGACATGGTCCGGCCAAAGAGGGAAAGCTTTTGCAATCTGGAGATGCCCATCGGCCTTAGGATATCTGAAAACAACCGCAGATGGACCATGAGGTCCCCAAGACCGTCAAAATGGTCTATGTGCGGCATTTTAAACCGGTCCGGCAAAGTCACGGCCGAATCGGTGTATCCATCATCTATGTCAGGTATGGAATTAACACCTTGAGCCTTCTTGAACAACTTTTCTAGTTTGCTCTCTTTTAGCGCTATGGGATCTACCTTGAACTCAAACAGTGTGTCCACAAGATTTGTCGGCGCTTTGGACAATTGAGGTAGGATTGGGGGTGGAACCGGCCCCATCGAGACGTCCGTATTTTCCTAGACATTTGCAGTCTCCCCGGGTGTTGGAACCCTAGGTGGGGGAGGAAGTGGGTGCGAAGAAGATGCTCCGGCTTGCTGTGGTTGTTGCTGCTATAGCTTGGAAATTAACTCTGCCTGTTGGGCCACTACTTCTGCTTGACGTGCAGCGACTTCTGCCTGGCGGGCAGCATCCCGCTGCATAGCTTGTATAGTCTCTTGAAGTTGACGCATCATCTCTTCCATGCCTGTCATAAGACACTGGTCTAACTGAACAACCAGTATATATGTCTCTGTGGTAGACACAGGAATCTCAATCAAACTACTCACTGGCGGGGTGGATAATGACCACTGATCTGGTAACTGATGTACTGATAAACTGCACCTAACTGACCTTCGTCTAATAACCGGGGATAATGAATGGAACACTGGTTGTCCATCTATCAAATCCTCGGATCGATGAAGTCTGCGACCTCTAATCCAGAGTGCTTGGGGAATATCTACCTGGTCGGATGCAATTGTGCTAAACTACCTTGCAAAAAGATAAATAAAGCGTAATAAGGAAACAAACAACCAGAAAAACGGACAACATAATAGCTTAAATAAACACAACACACAGTTGACATGACAACACACAGTTGGCATTTTGTAAGCTGAATACACTGTTCTTAAACACTGATCATTGTTCCCAAATCACTGCCTCGAATCTGATACCCTCAGGTAAAACTAATTCACCAAATACTGATGCCCGCAGGCCTGATACCTAGACTTGCAAACTGATACATGCATTCTTGTAGAGGCACACTCTAAAAGCACATAGCAAGCAAATGAGAGCCAAAACACCCTTATGGAGGGGTAGGGTTTCCCTGTCCTATTTTGTCAGGAGCTAGAGTTTCACTATGCACACAGCGGTTTCAAACAACCTATAATCGGGTAAGCAACATGTCCTAGTTTGGAATAGTCACTATGGATTCCGATATGCACTAGGTCGTATGGTCAAAAAGGGTGCCCCGGTAAAAACCAGGGTTTGTGTTCCCATCGTGGTGGAGCCCGCAACCGGTCAGCCTTATGGCATGCTTCTCAAAGTAAGCCTCTAGCAAATCGTTCAGGAATAGCATACGGCAAACACAGTGTCCTAGGCGCACCAATGCAAATGCAATGCAAAGAAACACATAAGTGTAGTCAAAACAAGATATCATGAGTTCGAGTCAAGTTCTCTAAATCCCCAGCAGAGTCGCCAGAAACTGTAGACCACCCGGAACTCTGCTCCCCGCGCGAGGGAGCAAATCGTTGTTCTTAGCTACTACAGTTCGGACTCCTGTCACAGTTCTGAATCTAATCTCACAAAGTGCAATGTAAGACTGATAAATCACCAAAGAGTCTAAATCCGGCAAATCGTTTTGGAAAATCGATTTTAATCAAAAAGTGCCAAACATGGACTTCTTTGCCAGATTTCAGAGTCGTATTTTGGGAAATTTAGGAAACCCTAACTCGTGCCTAAGGCCACGTGTCCGTCATCACCAAAGTTGCCTCGGCTCGGGAACTTGGGTACGAGCGGGGAAGGTCATGCAATGAGCACCCCCGCTCGCCCGATCAAAGATTGGCCTTTACTAACATGATATATTTTTTGTTGAAAACACATGTGTTCTTATTCCGGTTATTAATCTAGAATTTACTTTGTTATGCGCATAACATACAAGTATATACTAAATCACTCAAGTTGGAACAAAACATCTCATGTTTGTTTGTTTGAAAATGCTACTCGCAAGTGGGCTAAATTGTGGATTTGCCACCCTCAAGTGGGCATAGGAAAACATGATTTGCCACTCTCAATTGGGCTTAAAATGCGCATTTGATGAATTGTTCCAATTCAAGCAATCCAACCTTCATCCACAGGCATTCATGCAATTATATCAATTAAGCAATTAGCCTCGTGGCAACACTTACACGCATACAAGGATGCTAAAGCGAAAACACTCATAGTGTACTCCGAGCCAAAGAAAGAAGCTAATTAGAAATCATGCATGAATCCTAACTATGCTATATGCCTAATGCAACACATGCAAAAATGCAGCTAAAATAGGCTCGGTTGGCTAAGATGGCATATGAATGCAACTAGATAACATGTATTCAAATTGGTATTTAAAATACAATGCAATTTGTATGATGCGCCGAGCCCGGTGCATGCAAGACAGATGAATGATGCACGCATGCAAAGCATAAGGATGCTAATTGAAACATGCCCTAAAACTAACCATCGAAAGCGGTTAACTAAAAGGGAGAAAGAAATGGGGGTTGGAAAACATGCATCACACACACGCACACTTATTACAACAGTTGTGCCCTCTCGACGGAGGGTCCGAATAATAAGCTAACTAGCTAATCTAAGCTAATTAAACTACTTATTACAAAACAAACTAATTAACTAATCCTAGTTAACTAATTATTACAAAACAAGCTAATTAACTAACAAGTTAACTAACTAGTTATTACAACACAAATTGAATAGCTAAGGGCATTAACTACTTAAGTACAGAACCAAATAGCATTAGCTAGCTAAGTAAAGAAGCTAAGTAAAGCAATAAAAGGAAGGGGTTTGGAGCGAGAAGTGCATGCATGGTCGATCGCCTCATTCGGAAATCCATCGCGATGCCCCAACTTGCCTCTGTTTGCAATTGTTCTCAGAACCTTGCACAAAGCTCCAGATAGCTTTCGCTCCACCATGGGAACCTCTAGGAAGGCTGCCGACCACTTGTTGGTGTTGCCAACCACTTACCTTTGCTGCAGACTAGAAAAAGTGGTCGGTCAGTCACTTTTACTGGTTTGCCGACCACTTTTTGCTGCACTTCTCCAGTTTGCTGCAACAGATAACAAGAAGGGGCATGGCAGTGTATTTCCAAGATATGTGTGCACAACCACTCTCCTTATTAATTCATGATCTCAAGGGAGTGCGGTTCTTGACTCTCGGGCCACCAACCGAGCATCGCGATGCAGGATGACCGAGACGCTAAGATTGCACTATTCAATGTAAATGAATGCACAAAAAACACATAAAGCCTTAACCTCTATCATGCATGATCAAGAGGGTCGGCGACCAAGAATTGAGGCACATTTCATCACTTCAAGTATGAAACGTCCCTCGTTTCTCGTGTTTGGACTAACACCTTATCCAAACACAATGCAACACAAGTATGCCAAATATAAGGCAATGCAACATGAGCATGCAACAACATGCAAACCAACAAGCATGCAACAACATGCAAACCACATGATCAACTTATCTATGCTAATGGCATGCAAAGAATGCTAATGCAACATGAGCATGCAAACACAATGCAATGCAACACAAGCATGCTAACAACCATGCAACGTGAGCATACTAGAACATGCAAGCAACATGCTATATGGACATAAACCGAATATGAACAAACCTCAATCATGCCCAAAACAGTGGCCAAAACACCAAAACAAAGACACCAAAAGGGCAAGACATGCATGCACATGCATTGGCTCATCAAGTAGGCACAAGAGCACAACTCTCAAAAGTACTCAAGGAGTGACAAATGTAAGAGTGTATCCACACTATAAGCACTGAAATATCATGTGAAATGATGCCAAATCATTCAAACAACACAAGTGTAGCATGCTAGGGTCCTTAAGCATTAAAGCTAGTGAAAGAGACTACACAAGAGGCATGCAATGCATGGCACAAATGGATGAACCAGCCATGGTTAGGGCTCAAGTAGGTCCAAATAGAGAACAAAACATGCTGAGATGGAGGGCTCAAAGGTCTAGGCATGCATGCATACGAGCTAGGCCACAAACAAGGCAACAATGGCATGACCCTTAGAGGCACTCAAAGGGTGAGAGAAGTGGGAACATCGCAAGTCTATATGCTCTGAAATGTCATGGTAAATGATGCCCAATCATGTACATGTCACAAATGAAGCATGCTATGGTGCTCAAAACTTGAAACTACCATAGGCACTTACACTATAGCTGTGCAATACATGAAGCATATAGCCAATACAACCCAAAACAGTCCTAGAGCATGCCAAAATGACACTAAAACATGCACGGAGTATAACAACATGAAGGTCATGAGGCATGGAATATGCTACGCCAAAAGGGAGGATTACACTACACCTACCAAAGCCAAGCATGAGATGGCTTCGCCAACAAAAATCAGAGTTATATCATGGAAAAAAAAAAAACCCCAAAAACACAGTGAAATGATAGCTCGCAAGCTTAGGCATGAAGGCATACACAATGCCTCATGCTTAAGGCATAAAGCACAAACTCTCCAATGCACTGAAAGAGGGACAAATGGGAGTGTATGACCACACTACATGCACTCAAATCACATATGAAATGATGCCAAATCATGAAAATAGTCCAAGCAATGCATGCTAGTGGCTTGGAAACTCAAAGCTAATGAGCTAGATTGAACCATGGCTATACAAAGCAATGCATGCATGACCCAAAACACTTAAATCAGACCTTAAGCATGGTAAAACATGGCCAAAAGCTTCTTGGAGTTAAGCCAAAACATGCTAGAATGATGGTCTAAAGCATGATACACAATAGGCTAGTGAATGGAAATGCACTACAAGTGCAAGGAGCATGCAAGGGACTATCAAACCAACCCAAAATAGAGTTTTGGCATGCTAAAACAACACCAAAAACAAGTTGAGATGGAGCCAAAACATGCTAGAAAGGCATGCTACTTCATAAGGCATACAAGGCTAGTTTGTAAGAATTACACTACAAGTGCATAAAGCATGCAAGGGATGACCAAACCAAGCCAAAATAGTGGTATGCCATACTGAAATAAGGCCAAAAATATGTTGAGAACCAGCCAAAACAAGCTTAACAAACATGTTCAAACATGAGGCATACAAGGCAAACATTCAAGACACAAGGAGAGGGGATGACCCTCTCCTATTTAAGACCTCAAAACACAAGTTTTACCATTGAAAATCCACTAGATTTCAGTGGTTAAAAGGCCAACAGAAAGTGATCTCAAGGGCCTAAAGTGATGGTGCAAAACAAAGCCAAACATGGCATGCAAGGGAGTAGATCACCCCCAACACCAAAGAAGTCTTAAACAAACATGTTAAGCACTAAAAATCAGAACTTTTTGTAGTAGAAAGTTAGGCCTAAAACAACATGCAAATAGGGCCAAAAGCTTAATAAAAAACAAGGGTTTAAGAGGTTAGAAGCTCACCCTTGTAGAACAACTTTAGAGCAACAACTCTAGCAGCTTTTTTTGACCAAAACCAGTCCAAAAACACCAAAACCAACTTCAAAGTGCCTCAGCAACAAAAGGGTGGTGTTTCACTATGTGTTTGTGTGTAATAGTATGATGAAAATGCACTTTCAAGCACAAATATGAAGCAAGAAAGAAAATATAGAGACAAAGATGTATGTATAGCTCAAAGGAGTTTTTCTGAACCTAAGGCAAGAGGGGGGAGGTTCTCTTTTATAGAGAACCAAAGTTCAAGCTTGTTGAACAAGCTTAAGGTCTAAAGCCACCCTTCCATACACGTGTATAGAGGATGGTTTCTGTGCCCTCCAGCTGTTACAGCTGGCACCAAAAGATCTTCAGAAAGGTGTTGAAAAGCTGCCGACCACTTGTAGTGGTCGGCCGACCACCACAAGTGGTCTGCCAGGAAAAAAAGTGGTCGGCAGGTGGGGGGAGGTGATCTGCACAATGAAAGCAAGCCAATGGTATGGTGGCCGACCACTTTTGATGGTCCAAACACCAAGAAGACCAGTTGGCCGACCAGAAAACTGGCTGGCGAGAAGAAAAGTGGTTTTTAGGGAGAGAAACTGGTCTCCCACCCTTATTCCACCCTCCAAGTAAGGAAAACAAGCTTTGTGCCAAAAACAAACCAAAAAGGATGAAAGACGAAAGTCCGGGGGTTAAGGCGCGCAACCGGAAGCCTCAAAAACTAGTCTACGGGCACCAAAAATGGTCTATGGGGGAAAAGTGGTCTACGACCACAAAAAGTGGTCTCCCAGACCTCTGTACCCCTCTAGGAAAATGCAACAAGGCATGGCTCGAAAACCAGGCCAAACGGAGAACGTTAAGCGGTCCCGAGACAAGGCGCGCAGCCGAAGGCTCCGAAAATCGAAAACTAGTCTCCAGGAGGGAAAAGTGGTCTACGGACCTCTTTTCCTCCTCCAAGCAAGGGAAAAAAGGCACAGTCCACAAACCAAGACAAAACACAAAGAGTTCAGAGGCTCGAAGGCGAGGCACTCAATCGAAAACTCCAAAACCTCGAAACAAGCACAAACATGCACTATCACCGAGCGCTCAATCGATGACGTCTGAGTCTTAAGGTTGGTCAAAAATGGGGTGTCTACAACAAGCGTCGGTGGATTGGGAATTGGTTAGATTGAGTGCTATCCCATTCTCCCCTGAGATCGAGAACACCCCACTTTCATTTGCCCAAGTTTGTGTTGTACGATGGAAAGACGAACCCGTACATGCACGTAAGCCATTACTGACAGGTGATGGCTGGGCACAAGTGGAATGATGCCTTGATGTGCCTTATTTTCCCTGTGATTTTGGGAGAATTAGGCCGAAAGTGGTTCAAAAGGTAGCCCGAAGAGGGTATCAAGGGGTGACAACAATTGGCAAAGGCTCTCGTCACAAGATTTAAGCCGAACACAAAAACACCAAAAAAAGTGGATCACCTTTTGGGTGTGAAGATAAAGTCGAGAAGTTCATTGAAGGCATACAACACCAAATACTGGGAGACATACAATGTAATCCACGACTGTCCTACAAACTTGGCGATAGCCCAATATAAGCGAGACTTGCCAGTTGGACATCGGCTGAGGGACTCGCTTACGATGAACTAGCCCACCACTATGGTGTCGTTGATACAACGAATCAATGAATATATCCAAGTCAAAGATTATATGATCCCTGCGACTGAGAAGGAAAATTTGGTAGCAATCAACAAGCGAGTAGCTGGAAAGGTCCACTTTGTTGGATGGGAGGACAACCGTCCAAACAACTGAACAAAAGATTAAAACTGCAGTGCAAACTGCAATAGCCAGAATAAGAGTCATAGCGACAATTAGGCTAACGACCCTCATAATGAGGAAAAAGATGCCAAAAGAAAACTGAAGGCACGAACTGATATTACCACGGTCTTCAAAATTCCAATTTTATCACATTTTCAGTGAAATTCACGATAAGAGATATGTCCTATGGCCAACAAATTGGGAGACATTCAGAAAAGGGTTCAATCCAAAATACCGCTGCACTTATCATGATGAATGGTGGCATCGCAAGGAAGATTACATGCCATTAAAGAAACTTTTGGAGGAGCTAGTGGCAACAGGGTACTTAGATCGGTATATTGATGGCGGTGTAAGAGTTGTGCCCTAAGGGCAAGTTGAACCAAATGGGTTAGTTGTCTTGGATATCGGTCCCCAATGCGTTATCAATGTCATCCATGGAACTGTTAAGTCGGCTCAAGTTTGCAAGCCCATGGGGATGATTAGAAAGGCGGAACATATGAGAGAGGTGTTATCCATCTAGCCAGCCATTAAGAAAGGAAAATTCGAGGTGAAAGACATCATGACCTTTTTTAGCAAAGACTTAGAGAGAATTCAGACACCCCAAAACGACACAGTAGTTGTCACTCTTTGTGTCAAGGACTTCGACATCAAGAGGATTCAAGAAAGCTCAATTGAGATCATGTATTATGACACATTCAAACAAATGAAATTGGAAGACAAAGACTTGGCCCCAACCACTTCTCCTTTAGTTGGCTTCAATTCATCACAGCTGGAATAGTTAATCAGCAAGATCATACTACTATTTAAAGCTGGCTCGGTCACAAAGTAAGTGGAATTTTGGGTGCTGAAGGAGCTGTCCACCTATACTTAATCCTTAGGAGGGTATGGTTGCATGCCATGCAAGTAGTGGCGTCGACTTACCACCAAGTCATGCGCTACCCTTCGGCAATCGGATAGATAGAAGAAGTTTGGGGAGATTAAGTTATGTCGAAGCAGTGTTTTGTTACGATGAATGGTAGCTGAGCTGCTAAAGGCTTTGTCCAAATGATAGAAGGACCGTAAGGCAAAGAAGTTCTCGATGATGCGGGTAGCAAAGCTAAAGGGAAGTCTGTTGGAGATTTAGTAGAAGTATGAATTGACGAGAGTGATCTGAGTAAATTCTTTCTATTAGGCTCTTCTTGACTTGGTGTCGAACGGCTGGAATATGTGAACTTTGTGGTCTCCAACATTGAAGTATTTGCATGGACGCCTTATGACATGCCTAGCGTTGATCCAAACTTCATTTGCCATCAACTTAGTGTCTTCCCGAATGCTTGGCTAGTCATACAACGAAATTGGCGTTCAGCTTTACACCACGTCGAGGTATTCGTCGAGGAAGTTAAGAACTTGTTGGAGGCTGGAGCGATCGAAGAGGTGCACTACTCGAAACTGATTTCCAACATGGTGGTAGTGTCGAAAAAGAATGGCAAATGACGAGTTTGTGTTGATTACAAGATGGTCGACCAAGCTTGCCCCAAAGATAGCTTCCCACTACCAAGAATCAACTAGTTGGTGGACCTTACCACTGGCTATAAGAGATTCAGCTTCCTCAATGCATAATATCGCGGCTACCACCAAATAGCCATATATGAGCTAGACCGAGAGATCACTTCCTTTATAACACTGAAAGGCTTGTATTGCTGTAAGGTTATGCCTTTTGGGTTGAAGAACATGAGAGCAACTTTCTAATAGATGATTACCAAAATGTTTGCCCCATTGGTCGGCCGTACGATGGATGCATATATTGACGATATGGTGGTCAAAAGCAAGGCCGAATCTAAACACCTCGGTGACCTAACTGAAATGTTCACAATTCTTAAGTGTCACAAATTGCGCTTGAATGCATCCAAGAGTGCCTTTGGCGTGGGGACTGGAAAATTTTTGGGCTTCTTGGTGACAAACTAGGAAATAAATGCAGGTCCCATGCAAATAAAGGTGATCGAAGAGCTAGAGCGGCCGAATTCCATGAAGAACGTGCAACATCTTGTTAGGATGGTAGCCGCGCTTAATAGATTTATTAGTCGGTCACCGAATCATTGTAAGCCCTTCTTTTAAAGATTAAAGTCTAAGTTCTTTTGGGATATGGAGTGCAATCGAGCTTTGTCCAATTTGAAAGCATACCTTTCCTCCACCCAATCTTGGTTACTCCAAAGCTAAGTGAAGAGCTTTACCTTTATTTTGCCATCTCTGAACACGCAGTCAGCGTGGTGCTTGTGAGAGTCGAGAGAATATAGCACCTCCCAATTTTTTATGTTGGCAAAACATTACTTCCTGCCAAGTCGAGATATCTACCCCTGGAGAAGCTTGCTTTGGCATTGATGATGGCCTCCAGAAAGTTAGCCCATTATTTTCACGCTCACACGATAGTGGTTCTAACATAATTCCCATTGAAGATGTTGGTTGAATCCTAAAATAGGGAGTTGAGTTAGGGCAATATGACATCAAATTTCAATCAAGAACTGCGATCAAGGCGTAGGTGCTAGCGGACTTTGTCGCGGAATTCGCCCCAGACACTCACTCGGTTTGCCAAGTCGACTTGACTTAAACGACTGAGCAAGAAAGAATAGCCAGTACAGAAATAGCACGGTCAACGGCGAGTCCACGGCCAGAGAAAAATTTGTCACCTTCTACTCAGTCTTCTAGTACACCGTTGGGTTTGGAATCAACTGAGTAATCCATTACACTCAATGCTGCACTGTCGATAGAGGGGAGAGGAGATACAAGTAGTAGAAGGGCAAGAAAGCAATGAGCTGCCCGAAAAAGAAGTAGCCGATCAACCAAACAAAAAAGCAGTCGAGGTCCCAGATCTCAAGAAGTCTAAAGACCCTTCAGAATGCTGGAAGCTATTCATAGGAGAAATATGGAAACTCTTAGTGGATGAAACTTCCAATATGCACAGTGCCGGGCTGGGTGTTGCGTTGACCTCACTAGAAGGGGTGAGAGTGGAGCACACAATCTCACTGGGATTCCCAGCCTCAAACAATGAAGTTGAGTATGAAGCATTATTAGCTTGTCTAAAAAGTGCCTTCCGAATGAAAGCAACCGAGGTAATGGTGTACAACGACTCCAAGCTTGTAGTTAACGAAGTTTTTGGACAGTACAAGGCAAAGGATGACTGAATGACAAAATATCAAGCGTTGGTAAGAGTTGAGATCAAGAAGTTTAGAGCGATAAGGGTAGAGCAGATTGGTCAGGAAGTGAATAGCAGGGTAGACGAGTTAGCCAGGCTAGCTTCCATGGAAAACACTTTGATTTCCAATCCCCTACTGATTGAGTTCTTATCAAGGCCGAGCATCGAAGAGCTTGAAGAAACTGAAGTATTGTGAGCCGATTTAGGGCCCTCTTGGATGGACCCTATCATAATCTTTCTAAGGGATAGAGTCTTACCCACTAAGAAGAAGGAAGCTAACAAGATAAGGGCCAAGTTAGAGCAGTTTTGGCTCTCTCCATCTGGTGCCTTGCACAACAAATCCTTCACCAGGCCATATTTGAAATGCATCCATCTAAGTAAGGTCGAAGCTTTTCTTTTTGAAATCCATGAGGGCATGTGCGAAAGCCATTTTAGGGAAAGGTTGCTGGCTTATCGTGCCATTTCACAAGGATATTGGTGGCCATGTATACGGGTCGATGAGCAGAAAAATGTAAGAAAATGTGAAAAGTGCTAGAAGTTTGCACGCCAAATCCACCAACCGACCAGAGAATTTCTCCTATTGACAAGTTTATGGCCATTTCCCTTTTAGGGATTGGACATCAGGGGACCACTTCCCACCGCACCGGGCAATTGCAAGTTTTTTATCGCAAAAACAGACTACTTCACTAGATGGGTGGAAGCTGAGCCGTTAGTGACCATCAAGCAAAAAGACATCAAGAAGTTCATCTGGAAAAATGTGATAACCCGGTTTGGAGTTCCAAGGAATCTTATCTCAGACAGCGACACACAAATCTATGGAAAACGTTTCAGAGGATTTTATTAATAACAGAAGATAGAGTTCTACAATTTCACGTTGGCTTACCCTTAATCAAATAGGCAAGCTGAAACCTCGAACAAGATCATTTTGGATGGACTGAAGAAACAGCTTGAGAAAGCTAAAGGAAAATGGACTGAGGAGCTCCCTAATGTGTTCATGGCATACCGGACTACTCCGAGGCGTTCAACTAGGAAAACTTTGTTCACCTTGGCCCATGGTATGGAGGCCGTCATACCATTGGAAATTGGCCTACCAACCATCCAAACTGAGAACTTCGAACCAAATTTGAACAGTGAGGCCATCGCTTTGGAGCTAGACCTTGTTAAAGAGAGAAGAGAAAAAACACTAATCCATATCGTGGCCTACCAACAAGAGCTGTCAAGGAGATACAACAAAACAGTGTATCCGCAGTTGTTCAAAGTTAGAGACTGGGTTTTGTGAAAAGTGGTTGGCAACACCTTGGTACTGGGCAAAGGAAAGCTGGAGGCAAACTGGGAAGTGCCGTATAAAATCATCGGCCTAGCTTAAAAAGGGGCATATCACCTAGAAGACCTGGACAACAAAGCCATTCCCAAACCGTGGAACGCAGCAAATTTGACGTTGTTCTATTTCTGAATGTAATCTTCTCTCCTTTTAAGGAGTAACCCTCTCTACCCAACGTAACACTGCCATGCTATGTTAAGACTTTTCTTTCGTACTCCATGAGTAATGTATTTAAGCAGTCTATTTTTTGTAAAATTGTTATATTTTTCGTAAACTTCTGTTGCGGTACTGAGAGGAGGGGTAACTGCGAGCTGACATTGCTCGCACCCCCCCCCCCATCGAGCTAATTTTGCTTGAAACTCCTTGAGTGATTTTGCTCACTGAGGCAAAAATTGGTGCTTTCCTCAACTTTAGAGCACTCTGTTGAGCTGATTTTGCCCGAAACTCCTTGAACTGATTTTGCTTGTTAAGAAAAAAGTTGGTGCTTTCCCCAACTTTAGAGCCTTTTGTCGAGCAAATTTTTCTCAAAGCTCCCTGATCTGATTTTGCTGGCTGAACAGAAAGTTGGTGCTTTCCCCAACTTTAGAGCTCCCTGCTGAGAATTTTGCTCGAAGCTCCTCGAGCAAAGTTTGCTCGCTAAGTAAAAAGTTGATGTTTTCCATAACTTTAGAGCTTTCTGCCGAGTTGATTTTGCTCGAAGCTCCCCGACCTAATTCTACTCGTGGAGGAAAAAATTGCTTTTCCCAACTTTAGAGCTCCCCACCGAGCTACTTTTTCTTGGAGCTTCCCGAGCTGATTTTGTTCACTGAAGAGAAAATTGGGCTTTTTCCCAACTTGAGCCTTCCTCACTGAGTGGGTTTTTAGCTCAACATGGAAGAAGTTAGAGTTTTTCCCAACTTGAACCTTCCTTACCGAGCGGGTTTTAGCATAGCAAGGAAGAAGTTAGAGTTTTTCCAACCTGAGTTTCTCTTAATGAGCTGATTTAGCTTAACAAGGAAGAAGTCGGAGTTTTCTCCAACTTGAACCTTCCTTTCTGAGTGGAATTTAGCTCGGTAAGGAGAAAGTTAGAGTTTTTCAACATGAATTTTCCTTACCGAGGGAATTTAGCTTGGCATGGAAGAAGCTGGAGTTTCTCCAACTTAAACCTTCCTTACCAAGCGAAATTTAGCCCGGTAAGGAAGAATGTTTGCGTTTTGCCCAAATCAAATAACCCTTGTTGAGCTATATTTTGCCCAGCAAACGGAAAAAACAACATCAACAAAACAAGAAAGCTAATATGGCAACAACCAATGAAAAGTTAAATGTTCATTCAAATTTTTGGCTCGGTTACAAAAAGGGGGGCTTATAGCCCCCGGTTACAATAAAAAAGTAGCAATAAAAGAAGAAAAGGAAAAGACAAAAGAAAAAGAAACTCGATAAAGACACTGTTCACAAGTTAGATTGACAAATCAACAGTTTCCTCCCTGGTTAACTCTTTAACACCTTCAACACCAGTGTCGATTAGTGGATCAGTCTCAAGTTCGGTTTGGCTTGCATCGTGCGATGCCACTTTGTCTTCTTGAGAGACCAGTTGCAGAGTCTTGTCGGTCGGTTGGGTAGCGGGCACTTTAACCGCGCTAGCTACCTTCGTAGCTTTAATCATCTTCTGCTACATGGCAGTAGCATAAGCCTGCATGTAAGTGGAATGAAGTGGAGTGGGGGAGTCTTGAAGAATTTTGAATCTTCTAAATGACCAAGTTTTTTCAGCGGTAGCTTTCCAACTACACTGGAAGAAAATGTCCTTGGTGGCTTTCACTTAGCGTTCATAAGCCTTTTCCCCCTCTACAAAGCCCCGGTTCTCCGCATTGTCGACCTTCTATTTTAGCTCTGCTCAATGGTTGTCTTAGTGTTTCTTCAACTTGGCCAAATACCTCTCCATCTTAGCCTTCACCACTTGCTTCTTGTCCTCATCTTCTTTGTCCAACCGCTTAGCCAATTGCTCTTTCTTGGTTGCGATTTCTATAAGAGAAGCCTTTAGTTTTTCCAACTCAGCCTCTTTTTCCTTGTTGTCACCAATGGCATCGCGAAAACTCTTTTTCAGCCTAATTATGTGTTCATGGGTAACAAAGTTCTTCTGCGTGGCCTGCAGAGAAGAAGAATTAAGCTTCTGGAGACCGAACAATAACATAAACGAAATAAAGATGCCAATCCTTACCAGCACTATAGATTTGGAGGCCGACCTGATGGCCTTAAGGTCGGACAGTTGTTCATGTTTTTTTATATCGGTTGCGAGAAGCAGACCCTTGGTTAGGTTGAAGCCCAGCGAGTTATCCTTATCCACGTAGACCGAGTAAGATATGGTCCTAGCTCGACCTTTGTATTTCAGCTCGGGTGACTACACCAGGAGGGTAGTGGTGCGGCTAGGCTGCTCGGCGATAACCTGCTCAATCTGCTTTACGTGATCATCAACTGATAGCTCGATTGAGTCATCATCCACTAAATATTGCTCGATAGAGGCCTACCTTGCTTTCTTTATAGACCAAGAAGAAGCTCGTTCACTGGCCAGAGCCAGCACATGACTAGTTTCTTGCGTGACTTGCTGGCTAGCTGGATTGGCCCTCAACTGTCTCGGTCTGTGGAGAGGAAAAGCTAGGCCGAGCGGTGATCATTGACTTGATAGCTCTTATCTTGGTCATTTCTTCCTTGGTTGTCAAAGGGATCAAGTTAATTTCTGGATGATTCAGATATGGTTTTGGAGAAGGCTCATGCAAAAAATCAGTCACTTTGCTCTTGTGTGGCGTGTTGTACTGGTAGGTCGGTTGTAGCCTAATAACTCGTGGCAATTGTGATTGGGATATCTCAATGTGGTTCTGATTGGTCTTGGTTGGCGTATGAATAGTTCTCCGCCAAGTGGTTGTAATTTGCCAAAAAAAAAAGGACAAGTGTTAGCGCGGTAAAACATTTTACCACGAAAGAAAACCGAGCTATATCGCTCACCTGTACTTCCTTTCTTCTTATTTATATACCAGCCTGGTATATTTGCCTCAGTGTCTTGATACTTACTAGACATCCATAAAAAATTGTCATCATTTAACTCTTTGTCTGGCATGCTTTTAACCAGTTTTGCTCGGCTCTTCCTCACCTTAAGGTACCAGCAAAAACCCCCTTTATTTTTGCTAAGTGTATATTGGTGAAATATCTCGGCTAGCCCTAGTTTCATACCAGGAGTACAGTTTAGCGTGGATACACCATTGATTATTTTTTAAGTGTTGGTTGGCACCTGAGTTGGGCACAACCTAGTTTGTCTTAAAAATTTGCAAACTAAGGGTTAGACTGGGAAGTGGAGCCCCCTGCTACTATTGACACTACTATAACGCCCTGGGCATTATCCTTTATAAATTATGTCCACTTGGGTTTTGCCCAACATAGAATTATGAGAGAGAAAAGTGAATTGATCGGTGCCTAAATATACATATTTAATCCCCTAATATACACTTTATTAGTTTATTAATTTGTATTAATTTATAGTTTTGTGTGATTTTTGTGTGTTTGTATATATTTTAGGTGTTTGTACATAAATTAGTGTAAATAATACTTTTTAATATTTTATATATTATATTATATATTTTATAAAAAATAAGATTAAAAAATTGAAAAAAAAAGAAGATGTAAAATGGTATCTAGGACATAATTGAAAAGTGCCCTATGTAGAATGAACTGAAGTCGGCCTCATCGATAATTTAGTAGACACCAGCAGGAAGCTCCATATACCAGTCCCTCACAGACGTGGCTCCATAGTCTCTAATAGTGCGAGAATTCTCTTGTGATCAGAATAGTGATATACAACAACATGAGAACAAACAAATACGAAGGCAGTGTAAGAAATACAATGCAAGAGTGTTGGCGTTGTTGGGCATTCAAGAAGAAGCAAGAAATATAGGAGGGAGGGAGAGGCTTCGGCCAAGGAAGCCAAGGGAAGAAAGAGAGAAAGGAAGAACGAAAGAGAGAGTGAGAAGGTTTAGAGTATATATATTTTATAGTGGTTGTAATATAAGTATGTGGAACTAATTTCCATTTCTTAGAGATGAAATCTTGACCAAGTAATTAGGGTTTATTGTATTTAGCATTTTTAGTTTTGATTTGATTTGGATAAATATACCTTCCAGATATTTTTGTGTAATAGATGTTTTATTCAAATCATGTTATACAATTATTTTCACTGCTGTGTATTAAAATTGTTAGACGAGTCATACCTAATAAGACGGGTCGTGCATCAACCATAGTTTACTTTAGTTTAGTGGTGACGGTTTGTAGTAAGTGAAGATGATTCGTGACTTTCTAGTTTTAATGTACAAATCTTCTTGACGATGTATTTCTGATAAACTTATATCATATTATCCAAATTAATGATTTTCTAAAAACTAATATAATAATCCCTAATTATAAGGTTAGAGGTCCCAACTTCTGGGACGTTAATAAATTAAATCAACCTCAAAAATACAAATTAGCTCCAAAATAATTACACAAATGTCTATAATTTATAATTTATACAAATCTCCAAAAACAATATATAGTGGTGGGCCCAAAAATCTCCAACTCGGTAATCCTTTAAATCCTTCAGCTCCAATCGCCACTAGATTTGCTCCACACCTGAAAAATAAATTAATTCGGGAAGTATACAATACAACAGGAAAAACAAGGCTTCGACAGAGAATAAATCAACAGGGATCTAACAATTACACAATCGATTAGATTCAATAATCAAGCAATTTACCAAATTGCACAAACAAGTCAACTCGACATATGATAATTTATCCAGAACCAAATACCCGGTTTTACTCGGTACATGACCAGTGACCGGCCTCACCCACCTCACCCAAGCACAACCGCTTATCCAGTCTATTGGTCCAAGCTATTGGCAGGGTCCACTCGATCCATGTATGGAGCATTTCTACGTCATTTAGTCAGATAAATCAACACTGACTACACAGAACAACTTCAAAGAACTTAACAAATGAGTAGAATAATCAAACGGATCAACAAGAATGATTCCATAGAATTTAACATATGACCATGATAATCAAGAAGAGTACAAATGTGTAGTAATTAAGATAAACACTCTTTGCAAGGAGATTTAGAGGAAACATATTGTATACCACCCGAATTACCTCAAATCAATCTCATCTGTCGCCAACACTCATATTTCGATATTTCTCCATGGATCTCCAAAGTCTAAGGCATAAGGTATGTAAGGTTTCACAAAATCTACAACTCTCCTCCTTTATGAAAATGCTTACTCTCACTTTAAACATTCTTAATCTAAACTCTAAATCTATATAACAAATGGAGAGAGATATGGGAAGAACCATAGAAAGAAGTTGAGAAGCGAGCTCAATTTATAGACAAGGATACGTGGGACAAAAGAAAAGGAAAAATAATAAAATAAAGGTTACTTGGTGGGCAAGAAAGGGGTGTACTTGGGGAAAAAGAAAAGGAACTTCCTTGGAGACAAAATAACTTGGAGAGAAAGGAAACTAAAATAAATAAATAAATAAATAAAAGACATGAATAATGATAATAATAAAATGGAGGTAAAAAGAGATAAAACAAATAGAGAAAATAAGTTAGGTTCTCATCTAAAAATTTTACCACCAAATAATCACTAATATCTCTCATTAAAATATTAATACCTCAAAAATATGGGGTTTCACAACAATCTTGAGAGATTTCTTATTTTATTTTATTTATTTTATGTTTTATTAATTTTAATTTTATTATTTTCAAAATCAATTTTCTTTAAATTCCTTTAATTATTATTTTTGAATCAACACAACTCGATTAATCCGTGAGGATCGAAACCTGGTCTTAACCACTATACGTCAGAGTAGTAGTTATTACTTGGTTATAAATATAATGTTTTGGTGTGCAAATGACAGTATCAAATCTTGGCGTTGTTGCCATGGACTTGTAGTAAGTTTCTTGATTCAGAGGTAATTTTTATTATAATTCATTTTTTTATTTTAATATATATATTTTCTTGTGTTGGTGTTACTATTTTTTTTTCTTGTGGGCAGATTGTCTTGCGTAAATACAAAAAAAAAAAATAATAATAATAATAAATAAATAAATAAATAACAAAAAAAGCCCATATTGTGACACAAATGAAACACCCATGTTGGACATTGTGGATGACCATTGCTGGACATATAACTTTGAGGATAAAAAAAAAAAAAACACGTCTGACTACTAACTACTGACTAGTAACTAATAATATTTATTTTTATTGCAATTTACTTTATCGCATCATTTTTTCTTTCTTTGGGAGGTTTTATACCCCCTTTTATTTTTATCACACTTTTATTTATCACAATTTACTTATTGCATTTTTGTTCTATTTTGTTTAGTACAAATTTGCAGGTTTTTCTTTATTGTGCTTTTGAAAAAAAAAAAAAAAGAAAAAAAGGAAAAAAAGAAGAAGAAATGAGTTGAGCATTCTCCTAAAATCTTTTTGACAAAAGTAAAAGTTTGAGCTATCTAGTGTTTTGGAGCCTTGTGTATAGTGGAGTTTAGTAAGTGAAGATGATTCGTGACTTTCTAGTTTTAATGTACAAATCTTCTTGACGATGTATTTCTGATAAACTTATATCATATTATCCAAATTAATGATTTTCTAAAAACTAATATAATAATCCCTAATTATAAGGTTAGAGGTCCCAACTTCTGGGACGTTAATAAATTAAATCAACCTCAAAAATACAAATTAGCTCCAAAATAATTACACAAATGTCTATAATTTATAATTTATACAAATCTCCAAAAACAATTTATAGTGGTGGGCCCAAAAATCTCCAACTCGGTAATCCTTTAAATCCTTCAACTCCAATCGCCACTAGATTTGCTCCACACCGGAAAAATAAATTAATTCCGGAAGTATACAATACAACAGGAATAACAAGGCTCGAACGGAGAATAAATCAACAGAGATCCAACAATTACACAACCAATTAGATTCGATAATCAAGCGATTTACCAAATTGAACAAACAAGTCAACTCGACATATGATAATTCATCCAGAACCAAATACCCAATACTACTCGGTACATGACCAGTGATCAGCCTCACCCACCTCACCCAAGCACAACCGCTTATCCG
>NW_021027638.1:1020844-1046758 GCF_004153795.1 Camellia sinensis | reverse complement strand
TCGAGCGGCCTTTTGCACGCTCGAGCGGGAGTTTGCTTGCAGTATTGTACGCTCGAGCGGTACGCAGTACGCTCGAGCGGACCTGTTTCATACTTAACTCCCTCTCTTGACTCTTCGAGGTATTTTTTTTCTTCCTGTTTCATTCTCTCGATCTAGGGTTGGTCGTGTGGCTGCATTGTGGTCGATTCTCCTCCCATTCATCATCCTTCCCACTGATTTGCTCTTTGGTAAGTTTTATCCTCTCCTTTTCTTTTTTCCCGTTTTCTTGTTCTATTTGGTTCGATTGGTTGTTGGGTTTATAGCTTTGCGGGGTGTTGTGTGTCGTGTCTGTGGTTCTCTCTCTCACACTTTTTTTCTTTGTTTGTTTTTTGTGTTCTTTTTTTTCTGTGTTGTGTCTGTGGTATTTTCAAGATATCTGTGTTCCTCCTTTAATGGGCTGTTGAGGTCTCTTTGTGTGGGTCACAATTTGGGCTTAGATACATTGCTGTGATTTACTCATGATTCCTACCTATCCTGTGCAATTTCTCTCACATTTTGTGTATTAATTATGAGTTCTTCAATACCATGCTTTCATGCCCTGTTTTTTTTGTTATGCCCTGTTTTGACTTGTTTCTTGCACTAATGTTTTGTTCTGGTTTGTGTTGGTTTGGGTTGGGGTTTGGGTTGGGGTTTGGGTTTGCTGATTTGTTGGGTGTCATAGTCTCTTCTTCGGTATGTCTACTCCTGCTCCAAAACGCCGAAAGGCCACTGTTTCTCGCCCTACCTATAACCCTGAGAGGTTTCAGTCGGCCTCTCAATCCAAGTCATTCCATAAATCTTTTGTGACTCGAACCGTTCATTTAGAACGGAATGTTCAACCCGATACTTTTGAGTCCATCAAAATTCGTCCATTGTTCGACCCTCTAGGTGGTGACCGTGTTTTGTTATTCTCGGGGCGTCAGAATCTCGATTGGGTTCGAGAATTCTATTGTAATATGGAGGGTATTCAGGATTATGAGCCATCTTTCACTACTTGGGTTAGGTCAAAATCCATTTCTGTCACTCCTGCTTTGATTCGCCAACTTCTTCAGATTGAGCAAGTTTTTCCCCAATCCTATCCTTTCCCTGTTCCTGATCATCCTACTTGTGACTTTGATGCTGTTGCCTTGGAACTGTGTGGTGTTGCCCGTCATTGGCCTAAAGGCGGTTTGATCAAATAGTTTGAACTTCTTCCGGAGTTCAGACTGCTTAATCTGATTGTCTGTGCCAACATCATTGTCACCACACACTCATCCGAGGTCAAACAAGACCAAGGATTCATTTTGTCCTGTATTGCCAATCACCGGTCTATTGATCTCGCATCTCTTATTATAAGAAAGATGATCGGTGCTCATGGGCATAAAAAGCTTGGCCTTCCCTACGGTTGCTTGATCAACCGCATTTTGTCTGACCTTGGGACCCCTATCCTAGATGATGATGAGTTTGCCTCTCCTTCTCGCCCTTTCACAAAGAAAACTGTCTCGCAGAGTCCTATCCTCGATGATGATGAGTTTGCCTCTCCCTCTCGCCCTTTCACAAAGAAAACTGTCTCACAGAGTCGGGCTCATGTTAAGGGGGAGTCCTCTCGGGCTGATCCTTCTGCAGGTACCACTGCTGGCCTTGCTGAGGAGGCTGAATATGATGCTGCTGCCGCCGGGGGTGAGGCGGATCCTACTCCACCTGTTCCACCTAGCTCGTTTCCTGATCAGCTTCGGCATTTTGAGGCGGCTATGACCAGGCGGTTAGACTTTCTCGATGCGCGTTTTGATGCCTTTGATGGTCGTCTTGGTCAGCTGGAGCAGACTGCTGCTCACACTACTTCGCAGTTGGATCACATCATTTCCTTACTGACGCTTCAGCTGCCCCCTCCTCCATCTGGTGCTTGATTTCTTGCTTCCCGGTCAAAAAGGGGGAGAGTTTGGTTCCTGCTCTGCTATTGATGGTACATGGATATTGATGGAATATTTTGTTTTGTTTTGTTCTTTTAGTTATGACACATGGATATTTTGATATTTTGTTCCGTTGGTTCTATTGAATGGATACATTTTGCTATATTCTTATACAGTTCCACAAGTTTTGGTTTTGTATGTTGCTAGTTGTTTCACAGGTGAATGGTGGATGATGAATTGGATTGATGGATCAATATATGGCAAGATTGGAAAGCTTGTTTGTTCATAGAGTCGTTTTGAGTGTTTTAGTATTGGTTTTTGATCATCTATTTTTGTTTTTTTTTTTTTTTTTTTTTTTTTTTTCCCTGGTTTTTTGAATTGTGTTTTTTTTTTTAAAAAAAAAAAAAAAAAAAAAAAAAAAGTGTTTTGTTTTGTTTTGTTCCGCTCGAGCGGAATGTGTTACGCTCGAGCGTGTTTTTCACTCTTGCAGCAGTTTGTTCGTGTTTTGACAGTTTTGAGAGATGGTTTTTTTCGCTCGAGCGGCCTTTTGCACGCTCGAGCGGGAGTCTGCTTGCAGTATTGTACGCTCGAGCGGTACTCAGTACGCTCGAGCGGCCCTGTTTCATACATAACTCCCTCTCTTGACTCTTCGAGGTATTTTTTTTCTTCCTGTTTCATTCTCTCGATCTAGGGTTGGTCGTGTGGCCGCATTGTGGTCGATTCTCCTCCCATTCATCATCCTTCCCCCTGATTTGCTCTTTGGTAAGTTTTATCCTCTCCTTTTTTTCCCGTTTTCTTGTTCTATTTGGTTCGATTGGTTGTTGGGTTTGTAGCTTTGTGGGGTGTTGTGTGTCGTGTCTGTGGTTCTCTCTCTCACATTTTTTTTTCTTTGTCTGATTGTCTGTTTTTTTTTGTGTATTTTTTCTGTGTTGTGTCTGTGGTATTTGGCGTTATCTGTGTTCCTACTGTCATGGACTGTTGAGGTCTCCTTGCATGGGTATCAATTTGGGCTTAGATACATTGCTGTGATTTACTCATGATTCATACTTATTCTGTGCAATTTCTCTCACATTTTGTGTATTCATTATGAGTTCTTCGATACCATGCTTTCATGCCCTGTTTTTTGTTCTGCTCTGTTTTTGATTTGATTCTTGCACTAATGTTTTGTTTTGGTTTGTTTTGGTTTGGGATTGGGTTTTGGGTTTGCTGATTTGTTGGGTGTCTTAGTGTCTTCTTCGGTATGTCTGCTCCTGCCCCAAAACGCCGAAAGGCCACCGTTTCTCGCCCTACCTATAATCCTGAGAGGTTTCAGTCAGCCTCTCAATCCAAGTCATTCCATAAATCGTTTGTGGCTCGAACCGTTCATTTAGAACGTAATGTTCAACCCGATACTTTTGAGTCCATCAAAATTCGTCCATTGTTCGACCCTCTAGGTGGTGACCGTGTTTTATTATTCTCGGGGCGTCAGAATCTCGATTGGGTTCGAGAATTCTACTGTAATATGGAGGGTATTCGGGATTATGAGCCATCTTTCACTACATGGGTTCACATACCTTTCTTACTTCAAACCCAACTCTTGCAAAAATTTGTGCCGGCCGGCACTAAATAGTGCTGACCGGCAACAAATAGTGCCGACCGGCAATAAACATTGCCGGTGGCAGCAAACACCAGCCGGTGGCCTCTAGCCACTGCCGGTGGTGGGTGGGGATGGTCTACAAGCCCTACCCTGCCTTTCAAGGGCAAGATGCAAGTGTTTGGTGCAAAACCAGACACTAAACGGTTGAGTTCGGGGATCCTGAGGCAAGGCGCGCGAGCCGAGACCTCCGGGAACTCCAAACGAACACAAACATGGATAATCACCGAGTGTTCAAACGGTGACGTCCAAGTCTTGAGGACGGTCAAAAATGGGGTGTCTACACATTTTTGCACTTTAATTCCTGTACTACACTTCATTCCTAAGAGTTGTAAACCTCTACAAGGCTGGGTCAGATCATTGTAAGTTTTTCATTTTACTTAATGAAATTCAGATTCTGAAATTATTCTTCACTTATTGTTATTTACTAAATTCTCCTAAAACAAGCCACCAGTAAAAGTCTTCTTCATTGAGACTGAGAGAACTAAAACACAATCGTTTGATAATTAGTTGGCAATTAATATTCTATAAGAACTGATCGATCCTTGATGGCAAGATTAAAATTACATTATTAACCTTCGAAAGCCAAAAAAGCCAACATATATTTTTGGCACGCCTAGTGGGACTAATTGAAATGGCTAGACGTAGGAGACAATGAGAAAATGAACACCTGGAAGAAGATGTGGAGGGAAAGGTAGAAGTACCTGATCTAGAGGAATATATGATAACACATCCTATGGACGCACCTATCTCATCAGAACCTATGGTCGAACACACCAGCAATTCAAAACATGCACCACATGTTCAAAATATTGGACGAGGCCATGGAATTGGACCATCCACTGTTCCATCTACTCTGCCAATGAATCCATGGGGAGGCTTGGTAGATGCCATGGGATAGCAGTTAATGAACACAATGGAAAGATGGACAATATCCTTTATGGATCAACTGAATTCCCATCAACCAACTAGCGCAAGGCATATGGAGGAAAATTCAAATGTTCCTCAGCAAAGATTGGATAGAGATAAATTGCCTATGCAAAGTAATGGACATACTAATGGTCAGACTACTAATTAAAATTATGAAACACCATCACCTATACCTCAGTCATGGGATGAGCCTCTTTTGAGGCCTGTGGTAAATCAAAATGCCTCATTACCTAATAGCAAAGCCATACAAATTGGTGGATTTGGGCCAACACAAGAAAATGGCATGCGAGTGGTTCCAAATCCCATGTTCGAAGCCATACCTGGCACAAGGGGGTTCACTAATCTCCTATTCGAATTCACACCCAGGGGGTTGGAAGGGTTTCCTACGGCTGAGAGAGAAACAACACATGTTCCTCATATTAGAGCACCTTTTGCAGGTCCTCTCGGAGGATAGGCTCAGAGAGGTCAACCATACCCTTAACAGCAACCAGTACCACAGGGACAGCCAGTCCCAAATATACCTCCCTATGGACCAAGAGGACCTCAAGCACAAGGGTTTCCACCAAATCCTGTGTTTGTTCCTCCAGTGGTAGTCCTACAAGCACAAAATATGATTCCTAGGAACCAAATTGCTGATATTGTCAGAGAAATGTGTGGACCTATGGCTCGAGGGGTTCAAACTCCTGTGTATAGAAAGCCATACCCAGAATGGGTGGATAGGGTGCATGAATACCCAAGGGGGTTTAGAATACTAGACTTTGCTCTCTTTTATGGGAGTGGAAACCAGTCAACAGTAGAACACATTGCTAGGTTCACAGCCCAATATGGTGAATTTACCAATAATGATTATATGAAGTTAAGACTTTTTCCAAATTCTTTAACTGGGGCAGCTTTTGTATGGTATATTAACCTTACACCTGGCTCTATCCAAACTTGGCAGCAAATGGAGGAGGCATTTCATGCCCAATTCTTTCAAACAAAGCCAGAAATTTCGATGGCAGACCTGGCAAGGTTGAGTCAAAGGCCTGATGAGAAGTGTAATACCCCTGTTCCGTAGTATGCTAATTGGTCCCTAATACGTATGTGACTATATGTTTTGATATGATTTTTGTGTGCCATTATGTGAATATATGCGACTTTGGAATTCTACCTGTTCACCGTAGGAATATCTGTTTGAATAATCCGCTTTGGAATTAAATTGAGGGCCTTATCGGCCATAGAACCCGAAATTGATTACGCCATTGTGATTGGCATAATTTTTAGAGCCTACGGTGAAATTTAATTGAAAATTGATTCTGGTCAATTTAAACTGATTAAATTGATAAATTAAGTACCCCATTATTTTATATTAAAATATTTGTTAGTGGGGCTTGTTTTATATTTGCATTGCACTCCCCTTTAGCTCTCTTAAAACTCAAAAATCTGAGTTAGACACTTGAGAGTGAGAGAGAGGCCGGCTATAGAGAGAGAAAGGAAGAGACTTGAGCAATTTTTGGCTCTAGCTTGGGGATTTGAAGATTTAACTCAAGAATTGACTAGAATTTGGAAGATTAAAGCTCCTAGGTGAGTAACCAACCCCTAACTCATGAATTTGAGTTGTGATTATGTCATCCTTTCGTATTATGTAGATGTTTTAACATCTAAAAAGCTTTGGGGATATAATACTGTGGCTTATGGTCATGAAGCCCTAGCCCGGGGGAAATAATACCGTGGCACAGGCCCTCGCCCGGGGGAAATAATACCGTGGCCTATGTATGAGACATGTTGCCAGTATCGAAGATTCCCTTATGGAACTTGATGTGCTTGACCAATATGATATGTTACGCTAAGGGAAGTACCACACATGACTTGAATATGAGATATGAATTGTTACACTAACGTGTCCAACCAGTTTGTTTTGTTGAAATGCACACCCATGAAAAGTTGTTTATGTGCATTCAATTCTGCCTACGGGTGTCTATTTGAAATATGAACATGATTTGAGTATATAATTACTTAGTAAATGTTCAGCATGCGATATTTGATAAATATGCAATTATCTGTTACGTAAGTGATTAATTGCGTGCGATATGTGAAAGGAGAATATAACAATGTGTCTATGTGCGAATGTACTCATGTGATTTTGTGTTTAATTTCGTATTGGGCATCCCAGTATTTGGTAAAGTTTGATAAGAATTTGTGTAGAGTGTGGGCAAATTAAGGGGACCCTATTTTCTGAAATTCTGTTTTTGCATTTTGTGTTCTGTTTTCCGTTCTCTTTCACTTGCAAGCACTCTTAGGCATATGTTAAGCATTGTAAATGAGTTAATGAGATGATAATAAAGCCTAAAGAGGAATATGTGAATTAAAGAACGGATTGAACTGTTAATGACCCTTTTGTGTTCATGAAACGTGTAGGGTCAAGCTCCAGGGCAAATCCACAAGCCGATCACTGTGAGTAATATCGATATTTGAATGCTTGTAAATGTCCAATTGTTTACTCCCTTCGAAGCTTTATGAATTGCTAATTGGGATTGTGGGATTGTGGACGTAAGTCTGATATGAACGCATAAATGGACCCAAGGTCGTTTCGATAAGCATAGGTGGGCCAAAGGCCGTTTTGAAATGAATGAGTGGGCCAAAGGCCGTTCTGAAATGAATGAGTGGGCCAAAGGCCGTTCTGAAATGAATGCGTGGGCCAAAGGCCGTTTTGAAATGAATGAGTGGGCCAAAGGCCGCTTTGAAATGAATGAGTGGACCGAAGGTCGTTTGACATATATGAATGGACCTAAGGTCGTTTTGACATGAATATTGGGAAACACAATTTGTCTTTAAATTTCACCATCGAATCTTCAAAGATAAAGCCAAGCCTTGGCCTTGTTTCCATCTCATCACAAATGCGCTTCAGAAAATCATCTTTCGTTTGTCTTTGCTTGATTTCTTCAATAATTGCCGGTTGAGTTGACATTGTTGCTAGCACTGCGCCTTGTTCACATAGCACAACTTCCATGTCCATTCTTTCCAACTCAAGGAGTAACTCTTTTTGCCTTGTGAGCAAACTTGGTAAATTCCCATAACTTTTCTTCTAAGAGCATCTGCAATCGTATTAGCCTTGTCGGGGTGGTAATGGGCCAAAGGCCAAAATGTTGGAACTACAGTTACTTAATTCGCATTTCGTATGGTTATATATATATTTGTTAAATAGAAGTATGAATTGGGCCCAAGGCCGTTTGGAACATGTTGTTTTACATTGTTACGTAACTTCTGTATTTGATTTGATATTATTCACTGGGCTTTCGCACACGCTCATTCATGTGTTTGTAGGTGAGCCAAGAGAAGTCCAGACCCAGCCTCAGAGAAGTCTGTATGGAGCCACTAAGGTTTTGAGAGAGTCAGCCCTTGTGTCTCACGCATGAGACCCGCCTTCGCCTTTTGTTGTGTATTTGTATTTTGTCAGGTTGGCGAAGTTTTGTATATGTCTACTTATAGTTTTATGGGTTGACTTAGTTTTGGATGATCTTGTCGGTACAGAACCTATATCACTATGTTTCTATTGTGAGTTATTAACGTACACATGTATGGTTTGTTTTGATGTGCCATGTAAGCACAGCTCTATGGACAAAGTTTTAAATTTTGCTTCCCTTTTGGCCTCCTTTACTCTGATGTGTTAAGTCTGTTTTGGTTTGAGGCCGTAGGTAATCTGAGGATTGCTGGCCGGTTACGTCCTTAACCCATGGGGGCGGGTTCGGGTCGTGACAGAGTGGTATCAGAGCACGAGTTAATAACTCACGCACTTGTCCAAAAGAGCAATAAGCGTCTAGAAAAGATCTAGGATGCATTCATGAGATAAGTATGAATTCGAAAGCATCGAGAATATGCTTAAGTGTTTTGATTTGGGCAATTATGTGCTATAAGTTGTGCTGTACTCGCATTGCAGACTGTTTGATTACATATGCTCTCTAGTATATGCATATTCGTGGAATCTTTTGTATATTGTATAATGCAAGTTTAATCAGACGGTGAATAAGAACTCCGTAAAGTTATGTTTAACTTTAAATATTTGTTAATGATATGAAATGAATGAATGTTTTCCTAATCCTTAAACATAATTGTGGTATCCTTAGCGGAGGCCCTCGCCCAGGGGATATAATACTGTGGCTTATGGTCATGAAGCCCTAGCCCGGGGGAAACAATGCCGTGGCACAGGCCCTCGCCCGGGGGAAATAATACCGTGGCCTATGTATGAGATATGTTGATATGCTTGACCAACATGATATGTCACGCTAAAAGAAATACCACACATGATTCGAATATGAGATATAAATTGTTACACTAATGTGTACAATAAGTTTGTTTTGTTATAATGCACATCATGAAAAGTTGTCTATGTGCATTCAATTTTGCTTACGGGTGTCTATGTGAAACACGAACATGATTTGAGTATATGATTACTTAGTAAATGTTCAGCATGCGATATTTGATAAATATGCAATTATCTGCTGCGTAAGTGATTAATTGCGTACGATATGTGAAAGGAGAATATAACAATGTGCCTATGTGCGAATGTACTCATGTGATTTTGTGTTTAATTTCGTATTGGGCATCCCAGTATTTGGTAAAGTTCGATAAGAATTTGTGTAGAGTATGGGCAAATTAAGGGCATACGGGTTGGAAGGTTCTTCCACAGCCCGACTTGATAGTCCGGAAAGAGTAGTACAAGAATTGGCAAAGATCTTGAGACAGCGGTGTCAGTTGCCGCTACGGCAAGAACCTTTGCCACCACCAGTGTAAGAAACACCGAGGAGTTTGTTATCAGACTCCTGGGGCTCGTTATAGATATGGTAAAATGGACCATACAGCAAGGAACTGTCCCCGGATTGAACGAAATGTGCATGAATCCTTTGCCTTGGCTAAATCCGTACCAGTGGTAGGAATTGCTACTCAGGATGGAGTAATTACACTCATCCCAGAAAGCACTCAGAATGTTGTAACCATCATCCCAGGTATCTATATTGTATACAAACGAATGCTTATGTGTTGATTGATTCTGAATTAGTACGTTTGTACATCTTCGCTTGGGATATTATTTGATTCGGATCGGCATATATTTCATATCTGCTGTATGGGTATCTAGATTGGTTAAACTCATATGATCGAGACTGTATTCATTGGAGGTATATGCCCTATTTGGGAAATTTGTGAAATACGTTTTGGGATATTGATTGACTCTGCACATGCACATATATATATATATCTACACCTATGCTCAGGGTGATTTATTATGTCACCGCCTTCAATGACTAAACCACTGGAATTATGATTCTGTAATCGTGTGACCAAGTTGAGCGCCCTAAATGATGAACTCTAATTGTGAGACCATATATTTTGATTGGTAGAAAGTTGACTGGGTGATGTGACTAATTTGGAACTTTTGCGTAACAATCTCATACTGTATGTACCCGAGGAACTTTGTATAATGTATTACTGTGCACCATGTTCTTGCATGTGAGGCTTATTTGGGAACTGCTATACTGATTATGATACGTACCTCCTGACATGAACACTTGCATGCTTATGTAACTATACCTGAACATATGTGGACAATACCGTATTGTACGTGATTTGAAACACTTTGATATGAACAGTTGTGATGAATGATTCTGATACGACTTTAAGAACTAATAAATTTAGGACAGTTGTGAAACTATCAGCCATGTGCCTAAACAAACGAAGTGAGCTTTACAGAATCAAATGTACCCTATTTGAGAAAACTTCTATCTGACTTGATCCAATAGAACCTTTGTCTGAATTGACCCGATAGAACCCCCATTGGATATAATTTGATGGGACCTTGTTTGATTTAATCTGACAAGACCTTTGCTTGGATTGATTGATAAGAACCTCTATCTAAGTTGATTTGGTAAAAGGGGGTTAAGAATTGTCTATAAATAAATGACCATCTATTATTGGCAGGAAAACTGATGGACTCAAAACTTGAATCCGTTTGGAGTGCTTGACTTATTTGAAAGACCTTTTGTGGGCTATCAATAGATTGATCTACCTATGAACACCATCGAGAACCAACCTTCAACTATTGAGGACATATGTGATATTGATGAACTGAACTGTACAAATCCCGTGATCGGGTGTCTTAAGGAACGATGCTTGTGTATTGTCCCATCCTGGTTGGTTTGATGCTATGGGGACTGATGACGGTAGATTGATTTGATTTCGAGCAGTACTGAACATTTGTCTTTGACTGATCAGAATATGTTGTGTATGGGAGAGTGGTTGCTTCAGTGTTATCGGATATTGGAAGATCAGGTTACGGTGAGTGGGATTATGTTTGTTTTGATGACATTCTTGGGGCATCCTTTCGTGCTAGGGGACGTTAAGCCTATGTAGCACCTTTGATCGAGATACCTTTTGCCACCGACGGTTTCGTACGGGTGGGTTTGACTAATCGATCTCGAGTCGGCCACCGACGGTTGTGAACGGGTGTGCTTGATTCCGAGACGATTATTCCTTTGTTTTGTCCGGAATGTCATCTTTTGGTATTATGCAGATGTTATAGACATCCAAGAAGCTTTGAAAAAAAAAAAAAAATCCTGATTATCCATAAGTGTGCGAATTCGGTACACCTTGTGAACGCCTGCCCAGCGCCATTATATTCTGTAATTGGGGCCCTGAGGATGTGTAAATTGTGCTTAACATGTGATTGACTCCTTTGATACTACTTTTTCCATTATAGAGGTTTATATATGAATTGCCTTATGCTTTTGATGACTATCAGATAATGTGGAAAGACTCGATAGAACAGGGAATTGAATATTGAACTGAATTGTGAACTGTAAACTGTTGAATGAATTGAGAACACGTGTATTATGTCAGAAATTGCCTGCTTCGATGTTTATGTCAGAAATTGCCTGCTTCGATGTTATCGTACTTTACAATCAGTATTATGGGGATGTCTGGACTATGTGTATTGTGTGAGTAATTACTTCGATATTACCTTTGTTGTTTCGAGAATCAGTATCTGGATCCACCTTATATTCCTGAAGACTTTTAATTGACCTTGGATAATTGTGATGAGTCACTGGACTAAATACCGAATCAGATCGTGAATTGGGGAATTATTGAAGAATGAATTGAACTTTTGTGACACGGAATAGACCGAACTTCTGTGATAAAGTCAGCTGACATTGAAATAAATATGTTGGTGACCTACTTTGAAGAGGTCAGTTGGTGAATATGTCTAAATATTTTTCGGTGCCAACAGGTCGAAGTTGAATTTCAGATAGTGGCGGGACTACTTCAACCTCCCTCCATTTTGGAATGGAAATGGAAATATGTGGCTACGAATTTCGTTGTGGGGCTACCTTGAGCCCATTTGGGCTATTGTAGGTAAAATTATTGAAGTTGCCCATTTCTCCCTATAAAATTTGTATGATGCTTGTAGACTAGCCACTGTTTACATCGATAAGATCGCTCGTTACATGGGGTCCCAGTATCTATTGTTTAGACAGGAATTCTAAAATGTGTTTGAATTCTGAAAAGCCTCCAAGAGAAATGGGGGCTCAGCTTCTATTCTGTTATGTTACCCGGACCCGGAGGTTCCCTTATGGAACTGGTTATTCGTAACCTCACGTGTATATGTTCTGTTAATGCTAATGGATGTGTCACGTAAACTTAATCATGACTTATGATTTCTGTATATGATCTGGACAAATTATGAATTTGGTACGAAACTGAATTATGATTCGGCGTTGTTTTCCATGCGCAAATTGATGTATGATCAGAAAGAACTTGTTAGAGTCTTGGGAGGAATGCTCCAAAGATATGCATTAGATTTCTCAGGGGAGTTGGAAAGATCTATCCATCGTTGGCAAACTTTGCTTCCAACAACAGCTCTCACTCTAGTTTTGGCATGGCACCGTACAAGCCTTGTATGGCGGAAAAAGGGAAATCTATGACTGATTGAGAATACAGCGTTGCTTGATTTTGAGACTAAGTGAATGGCTATAAGAATGATTGGAACCGTTGAATGAAAAGTGTTCCGAATCGTTTCGACTAAAGGTAAAATAAGTTTGGAGGACCAAACTTCCTAAAGGGGGGAAGACTGTAATACCCCCGTTCCATAGTATGCTAATTGGTCCCTAATACGTATGTGACTATATGTTTTGAGCTTGATATGGTTTTGAGTGCTAATTATCTGATTATGTGTGGTTTTGAATTTTTATCTGTTTATCGTAGGAAAATCTGTTCAATTTCCTGTCAAAAAATTTAAATTGAAGGTCGTAGAGGCGACAGAAAGTGAAATCAATTGTACCATTGCGATTAACATAATTTTTAGAGCCTATGGTAAAATTTAATTAAAAATTTATTCGGATCAAAATAGCTGGATTAAATTAAGTGTGGTTTATTAACCATAAGAGAGTTTGATTAGTTTAAACTAATCACCTAGTTTATATAAGGGCCAAACACACTTAAGCTCATATTACGAGCTCAAAATTTGAAAACACACTCTAAAGAGAGAGAGAGAGAGAGAGAGAGAGAGAGAGAGTGAGCCGATTATAGAGAGAGAGAGTGAGCTGATTATAGAGAGAGAGAGAGAGAGAGAGAGAACATAATTTGAAGGATTTAGCTTAAGGTTGGAGAATTGAGGAGAATTAACTCAAGAACTAGCTAGAATTTGGAAGATTAAAGCTTCTAGGTGAGTAAATGAACTCAAATTCATGGGTTTACATTCATAACTAAGTGAATTCAAAGATGATATGAAGTTAAGAACAAGGTTTGAGTTAAAAATGATGAAAATGGGATCAATATGTATAAGCATGTAACAAATTACTAAGAATCTTCATATTTGAGTTTATAGCATGTTAAACAAGTTGAATTGGTAGTCATTTGAGACATGCATCCATGAATAATGAGGTTATGAGGCTTAATTTCATGTTTTGAAGATGAAAGGATAAGAATTCCCGCCAGATCATACATGCATAAGAGTCTTGAATATCATTTTGACAAATTCATAGAGAATATGGTACCAAATGCATAATTTTGTTGAGCTTCATGATTTTGAACAACAGTTGTATCATTTGAAATGGAATTAAAGTCTACATTTCACATGCATGCATAGTCCATTAAAGATATGAAGCTTGGTTGCATGAACTTTGAACTTTCCAAGAAGAATATGAAATTATGTAAGAATCGGATCATGATTTTGGACAATGGGTCTCAAATTACCTATGTTCCCATGTCATATAATGTTTTTCCATGTTTTTGTACCAAAAATACAAGTTTTGAGCCTTTGGAATCAGGTTTTGAACTTCAAACATAGTTCTGGAAATTCTAGAATTCGACATGTCCGCTCAAGCGTGGAAAGTGTCGCTGTAGTCACCCCATTTTTGACAGCCCTTATGACTTGGACATTCTCGCATGCACACCCGATAATGAATGTATTTACTCGCCAAGTGCTCGAAGTCCTCAACAGAATGTCACAGCTTTGAGCCTTTCAAACCCCACACCCGTGTTACCTCATTTTTGGATCAAGCCTTAGTTCTTCAAGCCTACAGCTTCTAGTGGCCTACTAGCCACCTTTTGAGGCTGCCGACCATCACTTTTGGGCTTCCGGCCACTGATGTGGCTTGCTGGCCACCAATGATGGCTGGCCGGCCACCAGTTTCTTTTACAGATATTTTATGCCAGTTGTGCCAACTGTTTGCACAGATATATGCATCTGCACCCACGTGTAGGGCTAGATATCCTTGTAGAGAATTCATGTTTTCTATATATAGGAGTCCCCTCTCTCATGTTTTAAGCTTAGAAAATTTTAAGATCAAAACTTTTCCAATCTCTCTCTCTCTCTCTCTCTCTCTCTCTCTCTCTCTCTCTCTACCAAATCTCTACACTTTTGCCTACAATTTCTTAACCTTTGCCTATACACGCTTAATCAAATCTTCTCATCTTTGAGCTGAGGTGTCTTTGAGATTGGTTTAAGCTCTAGAGGGTGTGTTTGTCTTGGTTTATTGCTTGAATTGCTTCTTCTCTTTAAGAGGTATAAAGCTTTGTCCCTTTACTTCCTTTTTCTACTATTGTACTTCTTGTTTTCCAACTTATTTTGGTCTATAAAACTTCTATATTTTTGGGCTGAAACTTGGGTCCTAAGGCCGTTAAAGGTTGAGGGGTGGTTCACCATTCTTTGTACCTTGTTTTGGAGGCCTTAGCCTTTGTGTTTCCCACCCTTTTACTATCTTTTTTTCAAACTTTTAAAAACTGATTTTCAGAGGTTTTTTACTGGCCAAAATCATGTTTTGAAGTTCAAATTTGGTGGGTTAGCCTTCTCTCCTTGTGTCTTGTTTACTAGCCTAGTTTACGTCATGTTTTGCTTAATTGCAGCATGTTTTAGGACTTGTTTTAGATTGTTTTAGCACTATTTTGGGCTGTTGGTTGCATTTGAGCTTTGTTTTGCATGCTTATAGTGTAATAGTCCTCATGAGTTTGGTGTTCTAGGCCTTAGACACCTTCTCCTTTGAGTTGATATCATTTATTTATGCCTTTCCCACTCATTTTCAACACTAATAATCTCTGCAACCCCCCTCATTTCTTGGCTTTTTGTTTTGCCTTGAAAGTAGTTCAAACAACTTGTTTGGTTAAAGCATGAGATTGAGGTGTCATGCTTAATGGTTTAATCCCTTAGGGGTTCATTACCAATGGTATTGTAGACACCCCATTTTTGACTGCCCTTAAGACTTGGGCGTTACAGATGGTTTCCTTAGTGATGCAGGCTTTGCAGAGCAAAGTTTGATTTCTTCAGCAAGAGGAGAGTCAAATCCCAACCTTACACCCCATTTTTTACCAAAGCTATTTTGAATGGTTTTTAGACCTTAAAACCCTCTCTTTTAGAAAAAAAAATTGAAATAATGTTCCTACGATGTTCCGACGCTCGCATTTTGTCAAATGTTGCGCTTTTCGGTAAAGCGAGCAACGACAAAGTGGAAATGAATGAAAGGGAGATGAAATCTTTGAAAAAAATTTCAAAACACCTTGTTTAGGGGTTTGGAGTTGAAGAAAAGAGGAGAAGAGGGAAGAAACCAAGTTGGAGAAGAAGATGGGCAGGAATCACTAAGAGATAGTCGAGCAGCCCTCGCTAAATCAGACCTATCCTTTTGAACACTTGGATTTCAGCTATGAAGCCACCACTATTGGAAAGCTTACTTCCGGGGCTTCATTTTTCACATAAGAATCTCCTAAATCCGTGTCTGGAAGGGGGAGATATGATTGGTTGAAGTTGGGCATCATTTCGGTTGGACCGAAACTGAGCAACCTTCACTAAAAGAGGGATATCTCTTAACACACATGGAATTTTGAGGTGAGGCTTCCAAATTTGGAAAGAAGACTTCTGGTGCTACAGTTTAGGCTCATGAATGATCTGAAACGGAGTCCAGATGAAGGAATTAGGCTTGCTTCAAGTCAGGGACAAGGATTGATTTTTGCCATTGGCCTCTATGGAAGTGCATCGGCCACAATTTGACCTCAGCAACTATAGGTCGGCCAATAGTGAATCTTATTGGCCAAAAATGATGGCCGGTCGGCACCAAAGATGGCCGGTCGGCCAGAAGTGTCCAGAAAGCCCAGAATCGACAGATATTTTCCTTTCCAGCTATTGTGCACTGCATTAGATATTTCCAAATGAGATATTTCGACCAAAAGCTCTTGAATTGCTATATATAAAGCTATATCTCATATATTCAAGGGGTTAGAACATTTAGGGAGTCTCTCTCTCTAAAAACTCTCTCTCTACAATTTTGGATCAAAAATCTTTGCCTTTATCTTGCCTTTTGTGCATGCAAGTAGAGAAATACCTATCTTTTGCCTAGACATCCTTGATGAAAGTGGTCCATCTATGGGTTAAGGTTGCTTGAAGCTTACTTGGAGCCTTGTTTGAGCTCCAAAAGGAGGATTAAAGCTTGGTTTAGTGCCTCTTTTGTGCCTAGTGTGTGCTTTGCTTCAAAGGTATACAACTTACCCCATTTAAGCTTGTCTTGCACTATTGACTTGCCATCTTTCTACATTGTTTTTGGCTTGGTTTTGAACTGAAGAAAGGTCTGATTTTCAGTCCTAAAAATGTTGGTTTAGGCCTATTTTGTGTTAGGGGGCTGTCTCTCCCTTTTGTTCCTTAGCTTGTATAGCCTTTTGAGCCATCTTCTAAGGCCTTTCAAAACAAGTTTCCATGGCCTTTGAACCACTGAAATTCAAAGAATTTTCAGTGGTAAAAACCCTATTTTGAGGGCCCAAATAGGAGAGGGTGGTTCCCTCTCCTCTTGTCTTGCTTGCTAGTGTTGATGGCCAACCAAATGAGCATGTGTTTTTACTTCTTTGTGGCTTTGTTTAGGCTCATTTTTGTGACTTATCAGACCAGCCATAACTCTATTTTTGGCTTTCTTGGTCACCTCTTACATGCTTAGTGCACTTGTAGTGTAAATCTTCTTTGCTAGCCTTGTTAGCCTTACAAAGTAGCATGCTTTTGTAGTTTGAATTAGCTTAGTTCAAGCATGTTTTTGGTGTTATTTTGACATGTTATGACTCTGATTTTGATTGGTGAGCTCACCTCTTTCATGCTTTTTAGACTTGTAGTGTAATCCATGCTTACTAGTCTAACATGCTTGATGTTTTGGCCAATCATGCTAGCTTATTTTGGCTCTACTCCATGCATGTTTTAGCATTATTTTGACAGGACTTAGGACTGTTGTGGGCTGCCTTGGTCATATTACTCATGTTTTGTATAGCTACAGTGCAAATGCCTTGACTAGTCTTGAGTTTTGAGACCACTAGCATGCTATATTTGTGATGTATGCATGATATGGAATCATTTGGTATGAACTTTCAGAGCTTATATCTTTTCCATGCTTCCACTTAAATCACTCTTTAAGTACTTTTGGGAGTTATGCCTTATATCTTGCTTGTGAGCCAATTTGTGCGCATGTTTGTCTATTTTGATGTGATTAAGCTCTGTCTAGAGCGGGTTTAGTCCATTGAGCCTTGTATTGCATGGTTCTAGTGTTGTGTTCTTCACTAGTTTCAATGATTAAGCCTACTAGCATGTTGTACTTGGAGTGTTTGCATCTTAGAGTCTTGTTTATCATGCCACTTTAGCATGAAAAATCTGCCATCCTCCTCATTTCTTCACTTTTGATTTGTTTTGAGGATTGGTTAGTCTTGAGTTTGGGTTTAATGCATGGGATTGTGACTTGTGCTTAAATAGCTTTAACTCTCTCTTTTGAGGGTTCCTCCTAGTCAAAGGCATGGTTTCTTCTATGTCTTAAACCATTCTTTTAATAGACCTCTCTCTCATTAGAGGACTCTCATATTTGGACAAGTTGATCAATGAATGGATTGGTAATGTTAAAACGTGTAAACAAAATCAATCAAGTAAAATGTGCCAAGGTAAACATGTTGCATGTGTGCATTGCATTGTGTTCAACCGGACGTTATGTTGAACACAAGGTGAATTGGTCCATTTCATACTCAAAGTGACGAAAATGAGTCAATTCCCTTTGTCTGCATTACCTTTGATCTTCTATGATAAGGTAATGGTCCTAGAATCTTGTTTGCATTACACTTATTAAAATGTGTGCAAGTTGGATCTTTGGCCATCATGCATTGCATGCTTGATTGATGGTTTTGGATCCAATGGTGCCTCTTCCTTGATGTTTTGAGGTGATATGGAGGGGTATGCTACACATATTTTATTGCACATGCATTGCCATGCCTCTGTTTGTGCTCTGTTGCAGCAAAAAGGAGTAGTTTACAGGAAGAGATGGCCGATTGACTATCTGGAGTGCCGATCGGCTAATAATATCTGGCTGATGGAGTAAAAAATGGTCGATGACCCCTTTCTCTTGGCCGATGGCTTCACCATTTGGCCGGTGACCTCTCAGAATGTCCTTGAGGCAAGTCAGAAGCATCACAGAAGTTGACACAATTTTCAGAGGTGTAGAACAGTGCAAACAGAGGCAACATGAAGCATGGCGATGGATTTCCGAGCAAAGTCGTCCAAGCATGCATTCATCCCGCGTCTCGAGGCCATTTTAGTGTTTTAATAACTTAGAATAGTTATTTATTTCAACTTGCTTGTGTAATTAATTAATTAGCTTGTTAGTTAGTTAATGATTTGTATTATTCTTTTGGACCCTCCGTCGAGAGGTCGAATTTTGTACTAAGTGTGTGTGAGTGTGTGAGTGTCTTCCAACCCCACGTCTTTCTTCATTTTACTTACCTGCTTTTAATGGTTAGTTTTAGGTCATGTTTCAATTAGCATCCTTATGCTCGCATGTTTGCATACATTCATTCGTATTGCATGCACCGGGCTTGGCGCCTCATACTAACCGCATTGTATTTCAATTCCAAGTCGAATACGTGTATCAATTGTTGCACCTCATATACCATCATTAGAATAGCCGAGCCTATTTCTAGTTGCATTTTGCATGTGTTGCATTAGCCATCTTAACATAGCTAGGATCATGCTTTGAATACTAACTAGTTTCTGTTTTGGCTCGGAGTACTCTGTAAGTGTTATGATTTAGCATCTTGCATGAGTGTGAGTGTTACCATGATAGCATGCTTGCCATGAGGCTAATTGCTTGTATGATATAACTGCCTGAGTGCCTGTGCGTGAAGGTTGGATTACTTGAATTGGAACAGTTCATCGAAATACGAGTTTTAAAGGCCACTTGAGAGTGGCAAAATCATGTTTTCTAAGCCCACTTGAGGGTGGCAAATCTACGTCTTAGCCTACTTGCGAGAAGCACTTTCAAACCATTTTCAAACAAACACAAGATGTTTTGTTCCAATTTAGGCGATCTAGTCTATACTTGTGTGTTGTGCGCATCACATAGTAATTCTAGCTAATAACCGGAATAAGGACACATGTGTTTTCAAAAACAAGATATCATGTTAGTAAAGGCCAATCTTTGATCGGGCGAGCCGGGGTGCTCATTGCATGACCTTCCCCTCTCGTACCCAAGTTCCCGAGCCGAGGCAACTTTGGTGATGACGAACACGTGGCCTTAGGCACGAGTCAGGGTTTCCTAAATTTTCCCAAAGTAAAATATTTAGGTGGCGACTCTGTATCTGGCAAAGCAGTCCATGTTTGACACTTCTTTACAAAAATTAGTTTTCCAAAATAATTTGCCGGATTTGGACTCTTTGGTGATTTATCGATCTTGCATTGCACTTTGTAGGATTAGATTCCGAACCGTGACATTTGAGTCTGAACTGTAGTATGCAAATGAACAAAATGGGATTTTCCCGGGACGTTCGGGCACGTCTACAGTTTCTGGCGACTCTGCTGGGGATTTAGAGAACTTGACTCGAACTCATGATACCTTGTTTTAATTACACTTATGTGTCTCTTTGCATTGCATTTGCATTGGTGCGCCTAGGACACCGTGTTTGTCGTATGCTATTCCTGAATGGTTTGACGGAGGCCCGCTTTGAGAAGCGTGCCATAAGGATGATCGGTTGCGGGCTCTGCCACGACGGGAACACAAAGCTCGATTTTTACCGGGGCACCCTTTTTGACCAATCGACCTAGTGCATATCAGAATCCATAGTGACCATTCCAAGCTAAGACAGGTTGCTTACCCGATTATAGGTTGTTTGAAACCGCTGTGTGCATAGTGAAACCCTAGCTCCTGACAAGATAGGACAAGGAAACCCTACCCCTCCATAGGGGTGTTTTGGCTCTCACTTGCTTGTTATGTGCTTTTAGAGTTGGCCTCTACAAGAATGCATGTATCAGTTTGCTAGTCTGGGTATCAGGCTTGCGAGCATCAGTATTTGAGGAATCAGTTTTACCTGAGGGTATCAGTTTACAGGCAGAATTTTGGGCCGAATTCAGTAGAGAGCGCAGTCATTCAGCTATGCTCATATCTATTCCGGTGAAATCAGGCTAAGATGCTGTCTATTTTCTTCTTTTGCAAGGTAGTCGTGGAACTATAGCTTCAGAAGGCTCCAATATCCCCCGGGTGCATTGGACTTGTGTTGATAGACTTTGTCAAGTCAGAGATTCAGTTCAAGGGCAACCAGTGTTCCTTCGCCAAAAGCAAGGCAAAGAAAGGCCAGTCAGGGCTCACCGGTTCATCTGATCCGACAGTCACCGGTCACATCAACTTTGTTCAAACTCAGCAAACTGTGATGGCACAGAGTTCAGAAGAAGTTGAGACCATGATAGTGGTATTAAACCAGGGAATCGCCGTGCAAGATGAGACCGATGCGGAATGCAACGCCCATCTGGGGCACCTACCACACATCCAGTCTCAGGATCCCAGTCGAACTTGGACCCACTCCCGTTAGCTGAAAATTTGCATGGTCCGGATCCCCGAGAATGGTTGGCTCAAGCCCGAGTTTTCAGACCCTTGGCGCAGCCTACTGAGAGGCTTTATCCCCTTGATACCACTAATCTTGATCCGAGCTCGAAAAAAATTACGAACCTTAAGAAGCAGGTCAAAATGGCACAGGGCCTTAACTCCATTCACGACATTGGGGATGGGTACACCGAGGTTACCATAAGGCTCCCAGTCGGGAGTGCCAATGCTGGCGGTAGCACTGTTTCCAAACCCACTAAAGTCAACACAGTTGCCATAGCCGACCCCTTTGCCAAGGCCAGCCTACAAATAGCCAACCCAGCCCGAGCTCAGGGTAGATTTTTCACCCCCCTCCATATGAGCCTAACCAGCACATTAAAAGTCCTGATGGAAAGAGGGCATCTCAAACCCCTTAATCCTCAACCTTTGCCTGACCCACTCCCAGCCAGACATAACCCCAGCAAATACTGTGTGTATCATCAGCAACGCGGCCATGGCACCGATGGTTGCTACCGCCTTTGTCATGAGATCCAGAATCTTATTGACAACTGGACAATAGTTCCATCTCAAAACCCTAAGGACCAAGTGCCTCATCCACATCTCAACCTCGACCATACATTGCCACCCACCTACAACCCCAGTATATACACCCCGACCCATATACTCAAGCCCGATGTGTTTATCCTGGAAAGCATGGGCTTAAGCACGAGGGATGCATTTGAACCCCAATCATCTCAAACCCGTGAACCCACTACTTCTGAGCTGGGGGGCATGATTGAAGATTTGCAAAGAACTGTGGCAGATTTAGCCTTTTGAATTTTGGCTCCGTCATCGACCACATCACATGCCAGAAATTTCACACCAAGAAGTTCTTCGATCTTGGGGCAAGTTGCAACTGAAAAGGGCCAACCTAAAGCCATCTCAGATCTGGGTGTTAGCATGTCGACAACAATTGGGCTCCGCTCTAATATGGCGACCCGATCCTTTGGCCAAGTTGAGGCAAGTGGTAAGAACAAGGTAGGGGCAGGCATTTATCCCCATGAACACCTTTTGTGGACTGTGGAGGCTTTGAAAGCAGAAGGGCTGAACAAATAGCAAGTTCTTGCAGTTGTTGCAAAGACTGTGGATGGCACTTTTGCCACTCAAGTTGGGGACAATTTGAATCAAGGGGCAAGCCAGGAGAAGGGTCGTTGTACCAGAAACGTTCCATTCAGCTCTAATCCTGCATTCAGAAGAGATCAACAAACCTAGTCGGCACCTATCAATCCCTTTGCTGGGGCATCCAGTAAAAAATCACAAACCTCGAAGTACCCACCCCAAGGCCAGAGGGTCTTCCATGCCCTCTATAAGTCTTTGTCCAAGGCTTTTCAAATCTTTGTTGAGCAAGGCCATCTCAAACCCCTTGAGCCTTGGCCTCTTCCTGGTCGTCTTCCAGCCAGTCATGATGCTGCCTAATACTGTGCCTACCATCAACAAACCAGTCATGGCACTGACCTTTGTTTTTGTCTTCGTCACGAAATACAAGATCTGATTGATAACAAGGTCATCGTCCCGCCGAGTCCTGCAAAGTCTATCGGCATTGGATCAGTGAACTTGGGGGATAGTACGAGTATGTGATCGGGGGATGAACCACCTGCGGGCGGCACTTAGTTTACTCCAGATGTGGCATGTGGCATGCACTGTTTTGAGCATTTGCGAATGCTGGTTATTTTATGTTTTGTCTTGGGTATTGAGTTAGTTCTGTTGTGTTGTTTTGAGTCTGTCTCTTTGTTTTGAGTCAGTCTTTTAGTTTGGGGTTTGTCTTATGGTATCGAGTCTGTCCTGTTGTATAGGAGTTAGGTGATTTCGGGGGTGTTACTCCGGACATCACTTGTTTGTTTTGTGTTTGTCTTTTCTATTTCTTTTGAGTCTGTTTCTGCCATGGAGCCAATTATGCCAACAGATTTTGAATGAAACAGCAGTGGTTTTCATGCTTTTGTGCTTGTTTTTGCCTTGAGCCAGTTGTGCCAGAAGATTTGTTGAAATGGCAGTGCTTTTCACTTACTTTTCTGTGCCTTGAAATTATTGCACTGACCTATGTTTTTCAAAACTTTTTGAACATTGTGATGAAAACAAAGAGGAAGGAATTCCTTGGGTTTTGTAAAAATTTGATCAACTAAGAGAAAGAGAAGCATGCTAAGCCCTTAATGAATGAAATCATGCTTGTTAAATAAGTACTGAGAAGGATCCTAGCTTGATCTAAGTTGGTTCTACATTATCTTCAGCGCGAGCGACTAGTCGCTTTCTTAAAAGATTTCAAAAAATGTTTTGCGCGGTCCTGCGAAGACCTATGTGGAATCGCTCTTGGGATTGTGCAGCTTAGGATCGCTCTCAGCCTCGAGACTCAACCCCTTGCTTTCAAACCTTGAACTTGGATTTAGAGTGTTCAAAGGTCAATCATGATGTGAAACTTGTGTGGCCAGATTTGAAGCAGCCCACAAACTAGGGGTCAGAAAGTCGGATCAAGAAGGTCAGATATGGTTAAAAGAAAGCTTGCAAAGCTAGATGAGAAGCACCCCTCGAACTAGGGGCAAAAAAAAATATCTGATGTGCTCGAAGAGTCAAAAATTAGGACATTGCTCAAGCTAATGAAGATCAACAAGAATGCCAAATCCCAAAAGGGAGGAAAAAAGAAAGTATTGTTGAAAGACAATCGAGTTCCTATCCGCAACACTGGGGGCAATTCAGACTCGGTTGGATGGACTCCTACATCATCAGCAAACAACATCCATTCTCTTGGATTCAGATGGATTCGAGATCCTACGACCATTCAACATGGACTTGTTACCTTTTTTACCCTTGAGAGGCTCGCTGTGCCGAAAACCCAGAAGGGCGACCCAGGCAAAAGTTAGAGCAAGAAAAAGAAGAAAAAGAACAAAAATAAAAAAATGCAAAGAATGAAAAAAGAAGAAAAGAAATGAAAAGAAAAGAAAAACAGAGCTCGCAAGGTTGAAAACCCAAAAGGGCGGCCTTGGCAAAAGTTAGAGCAGAAAAGGAGAGGTTAAATACCCGAGTGTACCTTAACCCGGAACTACGTCAGGCTTGATTCCCTTCTTTGGGATACGTAGGCAACTTCATTCTGAAGTTCAGCCATAAACACTTCCAAATCGACAGTGTCCATGTGATTATTCTGGTCATCTTTGTCATTTCTGTATCCAAGAGTTCGGTTGTGATCTTCACTATGAGAACTGGTTACAGTGTGCTGCGGTGCTATTCAAACAAGGGGCAGCTTTCCGTTGCCATATAGTGCGCTGTGGTGCTATTCAAACAAGGGGCAACTTTTCGTTCCATACAATGCGCTGTGGTGCCATTCAAACAAGGGGCAACTTTCCGTCGCCATGCACCCAAAAAAAGAAAATTTTCAGTGCTCATAGCCTGACTTGCATGATTTTAAATCAAAAAATCGAACAAGCATATTAATCTAACTCTCATATTGGTCAAAATTGTTTTACTAGAAAACCAAAACAAAAAATGGTCAAAATGATGAACTAGGGGCACAGTTGAGTCAAGTGTTCTGTCTTTTTCCCATTGTCAACATACTTGCCAGAAAGGGCACTCTACCTGCCATAAAAGGGCACAACTGAAGCTAACAACAAAGGGCTGAAAGCTCCCTCATCTTCCAAGCAGCGAGGTATCAAGCTAAGTGCGAAGCACGAACTGGAATGGATCAAGATATTCCACTCCCTCATCTGGACAGGTCTGATCACATCTGAGCTGGCCAAGTGCATCGTCAACCGATGTCAGTTGCTGATCTGCTGCACATCCAGTCACACCACAACCCCTCTGCGGGAGAAGCTCACTGTTCTGAGCGGAAGAATGAGAATCTAGCAGAATACTAGGGGCAAGAGCCCACAACTTCCAATTTATCCATCAACCACCCAAGGGAGAGATAAAAAAATCAGAGAGATTGAAGAATAGAGAGATGTGCGCTGAGAGAAAAAGTGAGAAAAGGGCTTTTCAAAAAAACAGTGCCTGAGGGTCAAGTGATGTGAGAATCACAAATGAGGAAGGGTGGGAAACAATACCTGGAGAAACAAGCTCCCTGTGCTCATTTGAGTCTTGTGTTTTGTTGTGTTTTTGTCTGTCTCGATTCTTGTTTTGAGTCGTTTCAAGTGTCAATAGATGTGTTTAGGTTGTTTTACCTTTTGTTTTCCTTTGTTGAGTCGTGGTGCGCTGTGATCAGTTATAGGCTCAATATCCGGTTAAGAACTCGTTTCTCAATTTCAATTTCAAAAATGAATCTTTTGTGCTCAGAGTGCTGTGCCATTCTCCACATATGTGCAAAACAAGATTTCTTTCTTTCACAAACCACAGGGTTCAACCCAGGTCATGTGAGAACAGTAGAACCAGGACCTATCTGAAGCTATATAGGTTCCAGACTGCAAAGCAAAAGAAAAGAGGAAAAATTGAAGTATCTGAGTTTGTTTTAACTTCAGAAAGTTCCAAGATTGCATTCCGTATGCACCCATTCAGGCCTTGTCAATGCTCCAAAGTATGAGTGTGCCTCTACCTCAAGCTCAAGATCAAGCCTATTTCAATGCTAGAATGGCAATCAGAAGTGCTCTCCCTGAGTATCATTTTCTTCCAGAGGCATCTTGGCTGTGTTTGCAATGAGTTCCTAAGAGACCAACTGCGACGATGGAAACTAGAATTTGAATGGTTGTTGCCTAGAACGCAAAGTTTGGGATTTCTGAGACTAAAGTTTGGTTTAAATACCCATGGGTGTATCCCCGGCTTGAAATCTATATGGAAGCCCCATAGGTTGAGGTAGCGTGTGCGCGCCTCAATTCTGGATATTGAACCAACCTAGTCTGTCACCCCGTTGGAGAATAGGGAAAGTTGTGAATGTGATCAGGAAGGAAAATAGCATCCGTGGCTTTTACATGCAAAGGTTACTCCTTGTTAGTATTTCTGGACCTTTGTACTACAAGTTGAAGATAAGTGTTCGAGGAACACAAGGGGAGATCCCCATCAGAGTAGAGCGGTCCATCGCCACTCACCCCGTGAGGTGCTTGCTAAAACGCCGCTTTGTTTGTTTATTGCATTCCCTAAGCATCATGCA
>NW_021027638.1:976113-1020819 GCF_004153795.1 Camellia sinensis | reverse complement strand
ACTAGACGTCATGCTCTACATTGCTGTAACATGTATCAAATCATCACACATATTGCTAAATGCATCTTGTACTATACTTATTCTTATTGTAACATAGAATATACACGTTACATTGGATGTACGTCATTAATCTTTCACATAGAGTACGTACATTACATGGAGCACGTTTTAACCTTGCTTGCATAGAATGTGCACTTCTCACCCTGGCATAAAATGCGCATCTTAATGTTGCATAGAGCATACATTTCTTGCACTTGCCTTGCTATGCGTGTCTTACGTGCATTGCTATGCACACTCCACCTGCATTGTTATGCACCGTTCACTTGCATTGCTATGCACCCTTTTCATTCGCATTGTTATGCACACTTTACTTGCGTTGTCACGCACCTTACTTGCATTGTTATGCACACTTTACTTGCGTTGTCACGCACCTTCATTTGCATTGTTATGCATTCTTCACTTGCATTGTTATGCACGTTTCAGTTGCATTGTTATGCACACTCTAGTTGCATTGTTATGTGCGTTCTAGTTGCATTGTTATGCACACTTCACCTGCATTGTTATGTACACATCATTTGCATTGTTATTTACCTTCACTTGCGTTGTCACGCACGTCCTGCCCGCATTGTTTTGTACCCTTCCACCCGCATTGTTATGCACTCTTCACATGCGTTGTCACACACGTTCCGATTGCATTGTTTTGCACCATTTCACCGTCATTGTCATGCACCATTCCAACTTGCATTGTTATGCATCATTCCAACTGCATTGTTATGCACTCTTCACTTGCATTATTATGCACACTCCACCTGCATTGTTATGCACCGTTTCACTTGCATTGTTATACACCCTTTCAGTTGCATTGTTATGCACACTTTACTTGCATTGATATGTATGCCTCACGTGCATTGTCATGCACATTTTCACTTGCATTGCTATGCCTGTATCATGTGCATTGTTATGCACCGTCGCACTTGCATCTATCACACTCATTCACTTTGTGTATCTAGCACACAATTTCATTACAATTATGTATTGTTGGTACAATCTCGTACCTATTTCTTTTATCTCAGGACGCGTGAAGTGCGGCCCTGGGCGGGTTTTATCTCAGGACGCGTGAAGTGCGGCCCTGGGCGGGTTTTATCTCAGGACGCGTGAAGAGCGACCCTGGGCGGGTTTTATCTCAGGACGCGTGGAGCGCGGGCCCTGGGCAGGTTTTATCTCAAGACGCGTGAAGAGCGGCCCTGGGCGAGTTTTATCTCAGGACGCGTGAAGCACGGCCCTGGGCGGGTTATTCTCAGGATGCGTGAAGTGCGGCCCTGGGCGGGTTATATCTCAGGACGTGTGAAGTACGGCCCTAGGCGGGTTTTATCTCGGGATGCGTGAAGCGCGGCCCTGGATGGATTTTATCTCGGGACGCGTGAAGTGCTGCCCTGGGCGGGTTTTATCTCAGGACGCGTGAAGCGCGTCCCTAGGCGGGTTTTATCTCTGGACGCATGAAGCACGGCCCTGGGCGGGTTTTATCTCGGGATGTATGAAGCACCGAGCTCAAGCAGTTTTTGGACCTTTTCTCACGATTTCAGTGTGGTTAGGTTGTCCCCTTCCTCACACAATTTCAGCATGTTTGGAATTTTTCTCAGGTTGCGTGGAACGCGCTCCAAATTATTTTTTCTTTGTTTTTCCTCCTCTCACGATTCCAGTGTGGTTAAAAGTGTGTTCACCCTTTGCATCTACTGCTCTATCTGTTACATTTATTGCATCATATCTGTTTTACCGCCTGGTCTAGGAGACCTTAAATCCTCTGAAAGTGCAATTCCTTTGGTGTTTGTCGTGCCCGAAAGACTTCTGGTGGTTTGTATAGCCACCTGCCTGTGTTTGTTATGAGTTCCTAAGAGATCAACTAAGACGGTAGAAACTAGAGTTCGAATGGCTCATGCCTAGAACGCAAAGGTTCGGGATTTCCGAGACTAAAGTCTAGTTTAAATACCCAGGGGTGTATCCTCAGCTTAAAATCTATATGGAAGCCCCATAGGTTGAGATAGCATGTGTATGCACCTCAATTCTAGATACTAAACCAACCTAGTATGTCACCTTGTTAGAGAATAAGGAAAGCTGCGACCATAGCCAGGGAGAAAAGTAGTACCTGTGGTTCAACCAAGAAGAAGTGAAAGGTCCCAGCAGCATGAGGTGGGTCATTGCCAATGGCCCCTGTGGGTACCTTCATTTCCTATCTATTGCATCACATTATGTCTATTACATTGTACATAGCATCTATCGCATGCATCTACTGCATTATCCATTTATCATCATGCATCATTTCCATGTTAAGCTTAGTCTGGTATGTGCTCATACTTTTCGCGTTAAAGCATGGTTCTGTGTTATTGGTGCGCGCCTATTCCACTAAGAGAATTGTGGTCTGAGGGTGTCGGCACCTTTTCTGTGTTAGACGTGGTCTAGTTTGTGTCTATCCTTTTCTTGGAAAAATGTGGTTTGGCCGTGCGCCTTATTCACTTCATCCATTGCACCCATTGCATCGTATTTTAGTTTGTTGTATTCAGCATGTAGGATCATGATCTTTCCTTAGCAGATCATTCCACACTTTATACCATGCCACCCAATTACTTGTATTCTTTTCTGCGAAACACGTAGTCTTGTCTGTGCATGCACCTATTCCACTAAGAAATTATGGTTAGAGCGCTCCGGCACCTTTTCTATGTTACACGTAGTTTGATTTTGCATCTCCATCCCTTTATGATATTTTGTGTGTTTTGCACTGCTTGTGATTTGATGATTCAAATACATTGTACATCGTTTCGTGATATTGCATATCATTTTGTATCCTGCCCTGAACTATACTTGGTTTGATTCTTTGCAAAGGATACGTAGGCAGCCTGCGTGTTCAACCAACTGCATTTGTATTTTGATTGTTGTCCAAGTCTTCAGCCTTGTCAAAAATGGGTTGTCTCTGGGCTTTGACATTCACTCACGTCATTTCATGACTTTCGAGCTTTGTCAAAGAGGGGCAACTGTAGATACCCCATTTTTGACCGCCCTTAAGACTTGGGCGTTACTGATGGTTTACTCATGATGCAGGCTATGCAGAGCAAAGTTCGATTTCTTCGGCAAGAGGAGAGTCAAATCCCAACCTTACACCCCATTTTTGACCAAAGCTATTTTGAATGGTTTTTGGACCTTAAAACCGTCTCTTTCAAAAAAATTTGAAATAAAGTTCCCACGATTTCTGACGCTCGCATTTTTTCAAATTTGTGCTTTTCGGTAAAGCGAGCAACGACAAAGTGGAAATGAATGAAAGAGAGGAAATCTTTGAAAAATCTTTCAAAACACCTTTTTAAGGGTTTGGAGTTGAAGAAAAGAGGAGAAGAGGGAAGAAACCAAGTTGGAGAAGAATGGGCAGGAATCACTAAGAGAGAGTTGAGCAGCCCTCGCTAAATCAGGCCTATCCTTTGAACACTTGGATTTCGCTATAAGGCCCCCACCGTTGGAAATCTTACTTTCGGGGCTTCCTTTTTCATGTAAGAATCTCCTAAATCCGTGTCCAGATTGGGAAGATATGATTGGTTGAAGTTGGGCATCATTCCGATTGGACCGAAACTGAGCAATCTTCACTAAAATCTCTCTTATGCACCGTTCCACTTGCATTGCTATGCACCCTTTTCATTCGCATTGTTATGCACACTTTACTTGCGTTGTCACGCACCTTCATTTGCATTGTTATGCATTCTTCACTTGCATTGTTATGCACATTTCAGTTGCATTGTTATGTACACTCTAGTTGCATTGTTATGCACTTTTCAGTTGCATTGTCATGCACACTCCAGTTGCATTGTTATGCACTTTTTAGTTGCATTGTTATGCACACTTTACTTGCGTTGTCACGCACCTTACTTGCATTGTTATGCACACTTTACTTGCGTTGTCACGCACCTTCATTTGCATTGTTATGCATTCTTCACTTGCATTGTTATGCACGTTTCAGTTGCATTGTTATGCACACTCTAGTTGCATTGTTATGTGCGTTCTAGTTGCATTGTTATGCACACTTCACCTGCATTGTTATGCACACTTCATTTGCATTGTTATGTACCTTCACTTGCGTTGTTACGCACGTCCTGCCCGCATTGTTTTGTACCCTTCCACCCGCATTGTTATGCACTCTTCACATGTGTTGTCATGCATATTCCAATTGCATTGTTTTGCACCATTTCACCTGCATTGTCATGCACCATTCCAACTTGCATTGTTATGCATCATTCCAACTACATTGTTATGCACTCTTCACTTGCATTGTTATGCACACTCCACCTGCATTGTTATGCACCGTTTCACTTGCATTGTTATACACCCTTTCAGTTGCATTGTTATGCACACTTTACTTGCATTGCTATGTATGCCTCACGTGCATTGTCATGCACATTTTCACTTGCATTGCTATGCCTGTATCATGTGCATTGTTATGCACCGTCGCACTTGCATCTATCACACTCATTCACTTTGTGTATCTAGCACACAATTTCATTACAATTATGTATTTGTGGTACAATCTCGTACCTATTTCTTTTATCTCAGGACGCGTGAAGTGCGGCCCTGGGCGGGTTTTATCTCAGGACGCGTGAAGTGCGGCCCTGGGCGGGTTTTATCTCAGGACGCGTGAAGAGCGACCCTGGGCGGGTTTTATCTCAGGACGCGTGGAGCGCGGCCCTGGGCAGGTTTTATCTCAAGACGCGTGAAGAGCGGCCCTGGGCGAGTTTTATCTCAGGACGCGTGAAGCACGGCCCTGGGCGGGTTTTATCTCAGGATGCGTGAAGTGCGGCCCTGGGCGGGTTATATCTCAGGACGTGTGAAGTACGGCCCTAGGCGGGTTTTATCTCGGGATGCGTGAAGCGCGGCCCTGGATGGATTTTATCTCGGGACGCGTGAAGTGCTGCCCTGGGCGGGTTTTATCTCAGGACGCGTGAAGCGCGTCCCTAGGCGGGTTTTATCTCTGGACGCATGAAGCACGGCCCTGGGCGGGTTTTATCTCGGGATGTATGAAGCACGAGCTCAAGCAGTTTTTGGACCTTTTCTCACGATTTCAGTGTGGTTAGGTTGTCCCCTTCCTCACACAATTTCAGCATGTTTGGAATTTTTCTCAGGTTGCGTGGAACGCGCTCCAAATTAGTTTTCTTTGTTTTTCCTCCTCTCACGATTCCAGTGTGGTTAAAGTGTGTTCACCCTTTGCATCTACTGCTCTATCTGTTACATTTATTGCATCATATCTGTTTTACCGCCTGGTCTAGGAGACCTTAAATCCTCTGAAAGTGCAATTCCTTTGGTGTTTGTCGTGCCCGAAAGACTTCTGGTGGTTTGGTATAGCCACCTGCCTGTGTTTGTTATGAGTTCCTAAGAGATCAACTAAGACGGTAGAAACTAGAGTTCGAATGGCTCATGCCTAGAACGCAAAGGTTCGGGATTTCCGAGACTAAAGTCTAGTTTAAATACCCAGGGGTGTATCCTCAGCTTAAAATCTATATGGAAGCCCCATAGGTTGAGATAGCATGTGTATGCACCTCAATTCTAGATACTAAACCAACCTAGTATGTCACCTTGTTAGAGAATAAGGAAAGCTGCGACCATAGCCAGGGAGAAAAGTAGTACCTGTGGTTCAACCAAGAAGAAGTGAAAGGTCCCCAGCAGCATGAGGTGGGTCATTGCCAATGGCCCCTGTGAGGTACCTTCATTTCCTATCTATTGCATCACATTATGTCTATTACATTGTACATAGCATCTATCGCATGCATCTACTGCATTATCCATTTATCATCATGCATCATTTCCATGTTAAGCTTAGTCTGGTATGTGCTCATACTTTTCGCGTTAAAGCATGGTTCTGTGTTATGTGTGCGCGCCTATTCCACTAAGAGAATTGTGGTCTGAGGGTGTCGGCACCTTTTCTGTGTTAGACGTGGTCTAGTTTGTGTCTATGCCTTTTCTTGGAAAAATGTGGTTTGGCCGTGCGCCTTATTCACTTCATCCATTGCACCCATTGCATCGTATTTTAGTTTGTTGTATTCAGCATGTAGGATCATGATCTTTCCTTAGCAGATCATTCCACACTTATACCATGCCACCCAATTACTTGTATTCTTTCTGCGAAACACGTAGTTCTGTCTGTGCATGCACCTATTCCACTAAGAGAATTATGGTTAGAGCGCTCCGGCACCTTTTCTATGTTACACGTAGTTTGATTTTGCATCTCCATCCCTTTATGATATTTGTGTGGTTTTGCACTGCTTGTGATTTGATGATTCAAATACATTGTACATCGTTTCGTGATATTGCATATCATTTTGTATCCTGCCCCTGAACTATACTGGTTTGATTCTTTGCAAAGGGATACGTAGGCAGCCTGCGTGTTCAACCAACTGCATTTGTATTTTGATTGTTTGTCCAAGTCTTCAGCCTTGTCAAAAATGGGTTGTCTCTGGGCTTTGACATTCACTCACGTCATTTCATGACTTTCGAGCTTTGTCAAAGAGGGGCAACTGTAGATACCCCATTTTTGACCGCCCTTAAGACTTGGGCGTTACTGATGGTTTACTCAATGATGCAGGCTATGCAGAGCAAAGTTCGATTTCTTCGGCAAGAGGAGAGTCAAATCCCAACCTTACACCCCATTTTTGACCAAAGCTATTTTGAATGGTTTTTGGACCTTAAAACCGTCTCTTTCAAAAAAATTTGAAATAAAGTTCCCACGATGTTCTGACGCTCGCATTTTTTCAAATGTTGTGCTTTTCGGTAAAGCGAGCAACGACAAAGTGGAAATGAATGAAAGGGAGATGAAATCTTTGAAAAATCTTTCAAAACACCTTGTTTAAGGGTTTGGAGTTGAAGAAAAGAGGAGAAGAGGGAAGAAACCAAGTTGGAGAAGAATATGGGCAGGAATCACTAAGAGAGAGTTGAGCAGCCCTCGCTAAATCAGGCCTATCCTTTTGAACACTTGGATTTCAGCTATAAGGCCCCCACCGTTGGAAATCTTACTTTCGGGGCTTCCTTTTTCATGTAAGAATCTCCTAAATCCGTGTCCAGATGGGAGAGATATGATTGGTTGAAGTTGGGCATCATTCCGATTGGACCGAAACTGAGCAATCTTCACTAAAAGAGGGATCTCTCTTAGAACACATGGAATTTTGAGGTGAGGCTGCCAAATTTAGATAGAAGACTTCCGGGGCTACAGTTTAGGCTCAAGAATGATCTGAAAAGGAGTCCAGATGAAGGAATTAGGCTTGCTTCAAGTCAGGGACCAGGATTGATTTTTGCCACCGGCCTCTATGGAAGTGCATCGGCCACAATTTGACCTCAACAGCTATAGGTCGGCCAAAAGTGAACCTCATCGGCCAAAAATGATGGCTGGTTGGCACCAAAGATGGCCGGTCAGCCAAAAGTGTCCAGAAATCCCAGAATTGACAGATATTTTCCTTTCCAACTGTTGTGCATTGCATCAGATATTTCCAAATGAGATATTTCGACCAAAAGCTCTTGAATTGCTATATATAAAGCTATATCTCATATATTCAAGGGGTTAGAACATTTAGGGAGTCTCTCTCTCTAAAAACTCTCTCTCTCTACAATTTTGGATCAAAAATCTTTGCCTCTCTCTTGCCTTTTGTGCATGCAAGTAGAGAAATACCTATCTTTTGCCTAGACATCCTTGATGAAAGTGGTCCATCTATGGGTTAAGGTTGCTTGAAGCTTACTTGGAACCTTGTTTGAGCTCCAAAAGGAGGATTAAAGCTTGGTTTAGTGCCTCTTTTGTGCCTAGTGTGTGCTTTGCTTCAAAGGTATACAACTTACCCCATTTAAACTTGTCTTACACTATTGATTTGCCATCTTTTTACACTATTTTTGGCTTGGTTTTGAACTGAAGAAAGGTCTAATTTTCAGTCCTAAAAATGTTGGTTTAGGCCTATTTTGTGTTAGGGGGTTGTCTCTCCCTTTTGTTCCTTAGCTTGTATAGCCTTTTGAGCCATCTTCTAAGGCCTTTCAAAATAACTTTTTGTAGCCTTTGAATCACTGAAATTTAGAGGATTTTCTGTGGTAAAAACCCTGTTTTGAGCGCCCAAATAGGAGAGGGTGGTTCCCTCTCCTCTTGTCTTGCTTGCTAGTGTTGATGGCCAACCAAATGAGCATGTGTTTTTACTTCTTTGTGGCTTTGTTTAGGCTCATTTTTGTGACTTATCAGACCTGCCATAACTTTGTTTTTGGCTTTCTTGGTCACCTCTTGCATGCTTAGTGCACTTGTAGTGTAAATCTTCTTTGCTAGCCTTGTTAGCCTTACAAAGTAGCATGCTTTTGTAGTTTGAATTAGCTTAGTTCAAGCATGTTTTTGGTGTTATTTTGACATGTTATGACTGTGATTTTGACTGGTGAGCTCACCTCTTTCATGGTTTTTACACTTGTAGTGTAATCCATGCTTACTAGTCTAACATGTTTGATGTTTTGGCCAATCATGCTAGCTTATTTTGGCTCTACTCCATACATGTTTTAGCATTATTTTGACAAGTCTTAGGATTGCTTTGGGCTACCTTGGTCATATTACTCATGTTTTATATAGCTACAACGCAAATGCCTTGACTAGTCTTGAGTTTTGAGACCACTAGCATGCTATATTTGTGATGTATGCATGATATGGAATTATTTGGTATGAAATTTCAGAGCTTATACCTTTGCCATGCTTCCACTTAAATCACTCTTTAAGTGCTTTTGGGAGTTATGCCTTATATCTTGCTTGTGAGCCAATTTGTGCGCATGTTTGTCTAGCCTTTTGAGCTTCAATTCCAGCATGTTTAGGCCATTATTTTGATGTGATTAAGCTCTGCCCAGAGCTGGTTTAGTCCATCATGTCTAGCATGTCTAGCCTTTTGACCATTATTTTGATGTAATGGTCCTAAAATCTTGTTTGCATTACAATTATTAAAATGTGTGCTGGTTGGATCTTTGGCCATCATGCATTGCATTCTTGATTGATGATTTTAGATCCAATGGTGCCTCTCCCTTGATGTTTTGAGGTGATATGGAGGGGTATGGTACACACATTTTCTTGCAAATACATTGCCATGCCTCTGTTTGTGCTCTGTTGCAGCAAAAAGGAATTGTTTGCAGGAAGATATGGCCGATCGACTATCTGGAGTGCCGATCGGCTAACAATATCTGGCTGATGGAGTAAAAAATGGTCGATGACCCCTTTCTCTTGGCTGATGGCTTCACCATTTGGTCGGTGACCTCTCAGAATGTCCTTGAGGCAGGTCAGAAGCATCACAGAAGTTGGCACAGTTTTCAAAGGTGTAGAATAGTGCAAACAGAGACAACATGAAGCATGGCGATGGATTTCCGAGCAAAGCCGTCCAATCATGCACTCATCCCTCGTCTCGAGGCCATTTCAGTGTTTTAATAACTTAGAATAGTTATTTATTTCGATTTGGTTGTGTAATTAATTAATTAGCTTGTTAGTTAGTTAATTAGATGATTTGTATTATTCTTTTGGACCCTCCGTCGAGAGGGCAAATTTTGTAATAAGTGTGCATGAGTGTGTGAATGTCTTCCAACCCCACGTCTTTCTCCTTTTTACTTATCTACTTTCAATGGTTAGTTTTAGGTCATGTTTCAATTAGTATCCTTATGCTCGCATGTTTGCATACATTCATTCGTATTACATGCACCGGTCTCGGCGCATCATACTAACCGCATTGTATTTCAATTCCAAGTCGAATACGTGTATCAATTGTTGCACCTCATATACCATCATTAGAATAGCCGAGCCTATTTCTAGTTGCATTTTGCATGTGTTGCATTAGTCATCTTAACATAGCTAGGATCATGCGTTGATTACTAACTAGTTTCTGTTTTGGCTCGGAGTACTCTATAAGTGTTATGCTTTAGCATCTTGCATGAGTGTGAGTGTTGCCATGATAGCATGCTTGCCATGAGGCTAATTTCTTATATGATATAACTGCCTGAGTGCCTATGGGTGAAGGTTGGATTACTTGAATTGGAACAATTCATCAAACCCACATTTTATCCTACTTGCGAATAGCAAACTTCAAACCATTTCCAAACAAACGGATATGCGATGCTTTGTTCCAAATTAGGCGATCTAGTCTATGCTTGTGTGTTGTGCGCATCACATAGTAATTCTAGCTAATTAACCGGAATAAGAATGCATGTGTTTTCAAAAAACAAGATTCATGCCTTGTTGGTGAGCCAATTTGTGCGCATGCTTGTCTAGCCTTTTGAGCTTCAAATTCCAGCATGTTTAGGCCATTATTTTGATGTGATTAAGCTCTGTCCAGAGCTGGTTTAGTCCATTAAGCATTGTATTGCATGGTCCTAGTGTAAAGCTCTTCACTAGTTTCAACGCTTAAGTGTTCTAGCTTGTTGTGTATGCGATGTTTGCATAGTAGAGTCTTGCATTTCACGCCACTTTAGCACTGAAAATCTGCCATCCTTCTCATTTCTTCACTTTTGATTTGTTTTGAGGATTGGTTAGTCTTGAGTTTGGGTTTAATGTAAGGGATTGAGACTTGTGCTTAAATGGCTTTAACTCTCTCTTTTAAGGGTACCTCCTAGTCAAAGGCATGGTTCCTCATATGCCTTAAACCATTCTTTTGATAGACCTCTCTCTCATTAGAGGACTCTCATATTTGGACAAGTTGATCAATGAATGGATTGGTAATGTTAAAATGTGTAAAATCATATTTGGACAAGTTGACCATCCTTTGTCTCCATTACCTTCGATCTTCTATGATAAGGTAATGGTCCTAAAATCTTGTTTGCATTACACTTATTAAAATGTGTGCAAGTTGGATCTTTGGCCATCATGCATTGCATGCTTGATTGATGATTTTGGATCCAATGGTGCCTCTCCCTTAATGTTTTGAGGTGATATGGAGGGGTATGGTACACACATTTTCTTGCAAATACATTGCCATGCCTCTATTTGTGCTCTGTTGCAGCAAAAAGGAGCAGTTTGCAGGAAGAGATGCCGATCGACTATCTGGAGTGCCGATCGGCTAACAATATCTGGCTGATGGAGTAAAAAATGGTCGATGACCCCTTTCTCTTGGCCGATGGCTTCACCATTTGGCCGGTGACCTCTCAGAATGTCCTTGAGGCAAGTCAGAAGCATCACAAAAGTTGGCACAGTTTTCAAAGGTGTAGAATAGTGCAAACAGAGACAACATGAAGCATGGCGATGGATTTCCGAGAAAAGCCGTCCAAGCATGCATTCATCCCTCGTCTCGAGGCCATTTCAGTGTTTTAATAACTTAGAATAGTTATTTATTTCGATTTGGTTGTGTAATTAATTAATTAGCTTGTTAGTTAGTTAATTAGATGATTTGTATTATTCTTTCGGGAAAATTTTGTAATAAGTGTGCATGAGTGTGTGAATGTCTTCCAACCCCACGTCTTTCTCCCTTTTACTTACCTACTTTCAATGGTTAGTTTTAGGTCATGTTTCAATTAGTATCCTTATGCTCGCATGTTTGCGTACATTCATTCGTATTACATGCACCGGGCTCGGCGCATCATACTAACCGCATTGTATTTCAATTCCAAGTCGAATACGTGTATCAATTGTTACACCTCATATACCCTCATTAGAATAGCTGAGCCTATTTCTAGTTGCATTTTGCATGTGTTACATTAGCCATCTTAACATAGCTAGGATCATGCATTGATTACTAACTAGTTTCTGTTTTGGCTTGGAGTACTCTATAAATGTTATGCTTTAGCATTTTGCATGAGTGTGAGTGTTGCCATGATAGCATGCTTGCCATGAGGCTAATTGCTTATATGATATAACTGCCTAAGTGCCTATGGGTGAAGGTTGGATTACTTGAATTGGAACAATTCATCGAAATGCGAGTTTTAAAGCCCACTTGAAAGTGGCAAAATCTTGTTTTCTAAGCCTACTTGAGGGTGGCAAATCTACGTCTTAGCCTACTTGCTAGTAGCACTTTCAAACCATTTTCAAACAAACACGAGATGTTTTGTTCCAACTTAGGCGATCTAGTCTATACTTGTGTGTTGTGCGCATCACATAGTAATTCTAGCTAATAATCAGAATAAAGACACATATGTTTTCAAAAACAAGATATCATGTTAGTAAAGGCCGATCTTTGATCGGGCGAGCGGGGGTGATCATTGCATGACCTTCCCCTCTCGTACCCAAGTTTCCGAGCCGAGGCAACTTTGGTGATGACGGACATGTGGCCTTAGGCACGAGTCAGGGTTTCCTAAATTTCTCCAAAATAAAATATTTAGGTTACGACTCTGTATCTGGCAAAGCTGTCCATGTTTGGTACTTCTTTACAAAAATCAGTTTTTCAAAATGATTTGCCGAATTTGGACTCTTTGGTGATTTATCGGTCTTGCATTGCACTTTGCGGGATTAGATTCAGAACCGTGACATTTGAGTCCGAACTGTAGTATGCTAATGAACAAAATGGGATTTTTCCAGGACGTTCGGGCACGTCTACAGGTATGATGTCTCTTTCATGACTAAAACAACTTTTGATTTGAGCCCTCTTTCCATTAGAGGACTTAATCTCAGCCTTTGGACTCAATTGATTAAATGATGGATGGTAATTAAAATGGAGTAACTAAAACTTGGAATTAAAGTGAGCAAGATAATAATTTGGTGTGTTCAATCGGACATTTATTGAACACATGGAAACTTAAACTATTTCATACTCACTAGTGATGAAATGATTCAAGATTCCAAGGTCATCACTTCCCTTGATCATTCATGATAGGGAGGTGGTTTTGAGAGTCTCATTTTCATTGCATTTATTGAACTTACACACTTGGTGTCATAAGCCATCATGCAATGAAATTACATCCATTGATGGTTTGTGAACCAAACTTGCTACTTCTTTGATTTGTTCATGAAAAGGAGGGGTGAGTGGTGCAAACAAACCCTTGAAAATACCCTGTATATGCTATGTTTGTCCTCTGTTGTAGCAAGGAGAACTAGGCAGCAGTGGCCGACAGGCCACTTTCCATGGCTGGCAAGTGGCCGACAGACCACCTTTGATAGCTGGTCAACCATCATTGGTGGCTAGAGACCCTTTTCAGTGGCCAGCTGACCACTGATCCAAATTTTAGCAGTGTGTTCCTTTGGCAAAGAAAAGTTATTCTGGAAGTGAGCAACAGTGTATGTGTTCTATTACGCAACAGAGGCCCTCTAGAAACAAAACAGTGGTCCTTTTGGGTGGAAATCGAGCATGCGCATGAACATCCCTCGCATCCCGAGGTGGAGTAGTTAGCTTAATATTTAGATTGTTTAGATTACTTAATTCTTTTAATTGCACTTGTGTTGTAATTATTTAACTAGTTAAGGTAGTTAACTAGTTGTGTTGTAATAATTAACTAGTTAGTTAGTTCATTAATTTGTTATAATAATTAGTTAAGTAGCTTAGCTAGTTTATTCATTTCGGTTTGTAATAATTAGCTTGATTAGCCCTATCCTAATTACTTAGTTAGTTAGCTAGTTTACTTATTTGGACTGTCCTTCATGAGAGTACAATGTAATAATGTGTATGTTTTCCAACCCCACGTCTTTCTCCCTTTTATTTACTAGCTTATGGTGGTTAGATTAGGGACATCATGTTTCGATTAGCATACTTCATGTTGTTCGCATCCATTTGTATTGCATACATCGAGGCTCGGTTCATTATTCTAACTGCATTGTTAGTTTAATATTTCTTTGAATACGTGCTTAGACCGCATGCTATTTAATTGATTCATATGCCATATTAGTAGCCGAGCCTATTTAATTGCATGTCGCATTGTTGCATTAGTCATGTCGCATAGTTAGGATCATGCATCTTTCTGACTAGTTTCTGTTTTGGCTTGGAGTACTAGGTGAGCCTTTACTCGCTTTAGCATATTGCATGTTGATGTTGCCAATTTCTAGAATGCTTGCCATGAGGCTAAATGCTTAAGTGCTATAACTACTTGTATGCTTGTGGATGAAGGCTTATTGCTTGAATTGGAATAATTTGAGTAATGTTCATATGCGATCACTTTTTCAAGTGGTACATATTCGAAATAATTTTCAAAACAAACATAAATCAAAATGTTCCAATTCTTGCAAAGTTAGTCTATACTTGTGTGTTTGCGCATCATATAGTAATGCTAGCATAATAAATCGGAACAAGAGCATATAATGTAAATAAGATTCATATCATGATTAGTAGAGGTTGATATTTGATCGGGCGAGCGGGGGTGCTCAAATATATTCATGACCTTCCCCTCTCATACCTAAGTTCTGGAGTCGAGACAATCTTAGGTGATGATAGACAAGTGGCCTTTGGCACGAGTCATGGGTTTCCTAAATTTCCCCAAAACAAAATATTTAGGTGGCGACTCTGTATCTAGCAAAGTAGTCCATTTTTGGCATTTTAATTTAAAATCAATTTTCCAAAAGATTTGTCGAATTTAGACTCTTTAGTGTTTATCAATTTCATATTGCACTTGTGAGATTAGATTCAGAACTGTGGAGTCCGAACTGTAGAGCTTATTTCGACTTCCGAAAGGTGACGTGAAAAGTCGGGCTACAGTCGCTCGAGCGTAAAAATCAAGCTTCCAAAAGTTTTACAGAGATTTGCAAGGTAGCTCAAGTGGCAAACCTTGCACTTGAGCAAACCCTGTTTTACATGGCTCGTCGCTCGAGTGACAGAAGTCTTGCTCGAGCGTAAAATTCATGCAACCAGTATTTTTACAGAGTTTTGCAGACCGCTTGAGCAACCAAAGCTGCACTTGAGCGAGGTGCCCTGTTTCAGAAATTTTTAAAAAGCTGTATTATGTTCTAATTTCCATTCTCTTCCATTTCTAAGTATTCTTAGGCACACATTGAGCATCCTAAATGAATTAAAGGACACAAAAGAAGCCTAAGAACATTAAGCAAACTAAAGAATGGATTGAATTGTTTTGTATTATGACCCAATGTGTTATGAATTATGTAGGGTCAAATGCAAGGACGAATCAAGCACCGGAACATTGTGAGTAATATCTTAGCAAATATATTTTTGTATATACATTATTTTCTAAATGATGCATATGTGGTAAGGTTCTAAACTTTTGAAGTGATATTGTGAATGAGTATTCTAATCACTTAATTTGAAATGAAATATGCGAAGTGATTGACGTATGAGTATGAAATGGGCCTAAGGCCGTTCAGTATATTCAGTAAGGATGTAGATTGGGCCTAAGGTCGTTTTGTATAATTGTTAAATAGGCCGAAGGCTATTCAGATTAAGGAATTGAATGGACCTAAGGTCGTTTTGGATAAATGACATAATAATAATTCTAATTATTCCATTCAATCAAAACAATCTCAATTCAATTGGTCAAATCTCTATGTTTGTATTCCATATCATGTGAGAGATTTACAAAAAGAGTCCACATACAATACATATTCAATCTTCTTAAAGTTTAAAACCATAGCATGTGAGATAATTAGTACAAAGAAATAACACAAAAGAATGCCCCATGGGCTACAAATTCCAAAGCTTAGGCCTTGTTACACAAAAAAGATGGTTATTAAAACCCATACATACAAAGCCCTTGGCTTGCCAAAAATAAAAACAAGAGAAAAGAGAAAGAGCCTCGTGCTCTCAAAATATTTCACACGCCTCTAGCTAGGCGGGATCACCACATCATTCCTGTACAAATCCATTAAGAGTGAGCACAAAGCCTAGTATGAAGGTCTTAACAAGGCATATATGTTTAAGCAGTCTTATATATGAATGCAATGTCATGTTGTGCTCCAAATTCACAAGTTCTATTCTTTTGAAATCACATGCAATGGTTTTTATTTATTCATTTATTTATTTTTTTAATGCTCATTATCTCAATGAATTTCAAATATAACATATAGGGTGGTAAATACGACTCAAGTAATCTATAGGCTGGTGTTTGCAAGTGGGCATATCAAGCACTACCAATGTCACGCCCCCAAGATAATTACAATAACCCATCTCCAACCATTTGTACAATGTGATATAAATAAAATAAGAAGCTTTCATTCATTAGAGTTAAATTACAGAAGGAAATATGCGATATACATTCATAAACTCTACCTTGAATTTATAGCATGTGATATAACAAAAGAGAGAGTCTTAAGCTCCATACATATAAAGCTCTAGGCTTGTACAAATATCAAATACAAAACAACAAAACAAAGCCTTTAGCTCCCAAGTCCTCCCAAACTAAGTCCTTGGAGGAGGCATGTCTCCAGCACCTGAAAATGATTTTTCCCAAGTAGAGTGAGCCAAAGCCCAATAAAGACAATCTATCACAATATATAAATCTTAACGAAGATATAAGCAAGATGCACATGATCAATGCCCAATGACAAAATCTTTCACAACTCTTCGCTAAAACCAAGGTATGCCAAACTTACATCTCACTTCATTTTGTCTCAGTTCATTCGTTATACATATTTCATTTAATCGACCAAACAGAGGATACACCCCATAGGGCTCCAAACAAAAAAATCAGCATACAACTACATTTACTTGCCATTTTACAAACATTTCATCCGTAGGAATCGACACCCATGTATACGTACGATTTTCGAGAATTTCACCCTGGACACTCAGGCCAACTTAATTTAATGGAATCCATCCCCTTTTCTTCTCCCAAACATGGAGTGCATCTCCTTTCTTCTCCCAAATATCATACATATACAATGTATACAATTCATAATCATATTCAATGATCATGACCAAGAGATTGCTTTTAATTCGCCAAACCCTCATGCAATTTCTACAACAATCATGGTTATCCTCCACCGATAGCTGTAGACACCCCATTTTTGACCGTCCTCAAGACTTGGACGTCACCGCTTGAACACTCGGTGATCATCCATGTTTTGTGTTCGTCTTGAGTTCCCGGAGGCCTCGGCTACGCGCCTTGCCTCAGGATCTCTCGACTCGACCATTTTGTGTCTGGTTTTGCACCAAACACTTGTGTTTTTTCTTTGGAGGGTAGGGAATGGCTTTTGGGACATCCCCACACTCCACCGGCCATGGCTTGAGGCCACCGGCTGTGTTATGTTGCCATTGGCCAAATGTGATGGCCGGCCGGCCAATTTGACTGACGGTCGGCCACTTTGATGGCCGGCCGGCCAAATGTGGTTTTCAACAGATATTTCTGCAGACAGCTGGGAGCTGTCATTCCAGGCCATACCCCAGCCCATGCCTGGACGTGGGAGCTCTGAGGAGCTGCAGATTGATATATCTCTATATCAATCAAGCTTCAAAAAGGGAGAGGAAGGAGGAGACACAAAAGAGAGAAGAAAAAAGAGAGATACAACTTAGAGAAAGAAAATTTTCCTCTCTCTCTAAAATTTTTTTCAGCTCTCTTCCTATCTCTCTCTCCCAAACCCTTCAAACCTTAAGGCTCTTGCCCCCTTTACACTACCACTCATAGCACCACACCTCCACCATCCATTCCATCCCTTTGAAGCTAATTCCAGAGGCTAGGAGCACCATTTCTTGGATCAAAAGTTGTTGAAGACTTAGGCTACAAGGGTAAGTCTCTTTTCCCTCTCTTTTAGCTCTATTTTGCATGCTTTCTTAGCCTTTGTTGCTTACATTTTTGGGCTCCGACCCAAACTGTAAATAGTATTATTTTGAGCCCCTTTTCATGTTTGATCAAGGACCTCCTGCTATTTGAGGTCTCCTACTACCACTTGCCTCTTTATCTCTCTTTTAGGCCAATTTTTGCATAGTATTTTAGGCTTACTTGTGAGCTGTTTTGGACTTTTCCATAAACTGTGAAATAACTTGTTTTGATCCCATATTCAACATTGTTGAAGGGCTCTCCTCTGTTTGAGGCCTCCTGCTGTCACTTGTCACTTTACCCCTCTTTTAGGCCTTTTCTTGCATGATAGTTTGGCCTTATTTGTGATTATTTTCGTGGCTTGATATAAACTGTAAAGTGCCTTCTTTTGATCCCCTCTTCAACTTTGTTGGAGGGCTCTTCGCCATTTGGGGCCAGCTGCTGTCCCTTTGTGTTTAATCTCTCTTTTAAGGGCCATCTTTGCATGATAGATTAGCCCCATTTGTCTTCATTTTTGAGACTTGTTATAAACTGAAAATATGCATGTTTTGGGACTGTCTTGCATTTGTCTTCATACTTCATGATCAAATAAAGCACGCTTTGTATAGCTGTAAGTCATTCCGTGTGCCTAGTTTCGAGTTGCGGGTTTCATCTCATGCATCGGGTGCCATTTTTCCATGTTTTGGGGCTGTTTAGCATCATACTTCAGTTGCTGAATTTTGCTGCTTCATATGTCTGTTTCATCATTTTCATGCTTAGTTAGAGTTGCGTTGTTGTGTCTTGGTCGGTCTTCGGTTTGCGTGCATGTGTGCACACATTTCGATTGTCTCATTTTCATTTAATGGCGCTTGATTTTGGCATGATTGCGAGCTATCATATTTAGTTTAAGTCCATCATCGCATTTGTTGTATGCCATGTATGCTACATGTTTAGGTTGTGTGCTATGCATCATAATTATCATAGCTCATTTGCATGTTCATGTTGCACACTTAGCCTCCATGCCTAGGTTGCATTTCATGAGCATGCATCCCTTGCCTCTTGATCAACCATGATTGGGTTGGGCCCTTTGATGTGTTTTTGTGCTTGCATTTCATTGGATATCGAAGTTGCACACTTGGCTTTTGGGCCATCATGCATTGAAATGCCGTGATTGATGGCTCGAGGGTCAAGGGCCATGCTCCTTAAGTCCATTGCATGTGTAGGGAGAATGGCCATGCATACATTGCTTTAAATCTCATGCCCATACACTGCTTGCCCTTGCTGCTGCCAGCTGCAGGTTTCAGAAAGGAAGAATTGGTGCCGGCGGCAGAATATTGGTGCCGACCGGCAACAATGTTTGCCAATAGCTTATTCAGTGGCCGGTGATCATCCCTTTCCGGCCGGTGGCGTTTCTACTTGGTCGGTGATGCTCCCCAGTGTCCATAGAGTTCACCTTGGGAGTTGCACAATTTTCGGAGGAGAAGGCAGTAAAAACGGAGGACAGTGGCATGGTATGGGATTTTTGGGCAAGACGAGCCAAGCATTGCATCATCCGCATTTCGATGGCGGGGTGTGGCCACTTTAATTCTTTGTTTAATTTGTTAATTAATTAGCAATTCTGTAATAATTAATTTAGTATTCGGACTGTAATTTTATTTGGTCCCTTCCGAGCGAGGGCAAATCTGTAATAAGTGTGGGTGGTGTGCTGCATGTCTTCCAACCCCACTTTTTTCTCCCTTTACTTACCTACCTTTTGATGGTTTAGTATTAGGACATGTTTACTGTAGCATACCTTATGCTATGCATGCATGCATCATTCAATCAGTATTGCATGCACCAGGCTCGGTCGCATCATACTAACTGCATAAGTACTTCAAATTCTAACTTGAATACATGGCTACTTGTGCATTTTTCACATGTCATTTATAGACTAGCTGAGGCCTACTCTAGTTGCAGTCTGTATGTGTTGCATTAGCCACTTTAACATGAACTAGGATCACACATGGTTTGCTAACTAGTTATTGTTTTGGCACGGAATACATTGTAAGTATTATTGCTTTAGCATCTCGCCTATGCGTATCCACGTGAATGTTAAACATTAATTGCACGATTACCATGAGGCTGTGCTTATGTGATTATAACTGCTTGAATGCCTGTGCAGTGGAGGTCGTACTGCTTAAGTTGACGATATGCATTAAAAACTGTGAGTTTTAGCCCACTAGATAGTGGCAAAATGAATATTTTTCTAAGCCCACTCGAAGGTGGTCAAAACCGCATTTTAGCCTACTTGCGAGTAGCAAACCATTTCTTCCAAAAAGACGATATGCTGTTTTGTCCATTTAGGTGCGATTTGGTCTATCGTTTGTTGTGCGCCATAACATAGTAATTCTGAGGCTAATACCATGGATAGAACACATAACGTTTCAAAACTGGATACAGTTAGTGTGTAGGGTCGATTTAGGATCGGGCAGAGGGGGTGCTCTAGCTGACTTCTCCCATCGTACCAAGTTTCCGAGCAGGCAACGTTTGGTGATGAGGACACGGGGCCTATGGCCACAGAGTCAGGGTTGTCCTAAAATTCTTCCATAATGAAATTTATAGGGACTCTGAGTCTGGCAAGAGTCCAGTGGCACTTCTTTCTAAAACTCTATTTTTCTAAACTATTGCCGATTGACTCTTGGTTCAGATATTAAGAACGTGACAAGACCAAATTGAGTCGAGCTGTAGCAGGCCACGGGCGCTCTACGAGTTTCTGGGACTCTGCTTGGCGGATTTAGAGCGCTTGATCGAACTCGTGATTCCTATTTGATCTTCATTTATGTGTCTCTTTGCATTGCATGTGCATTGGTGCGCCTAGGACACCGTGTTTACCATCTGCCATTCCTGAACGGTTTGCCGGAGGCTTGACTTTGTCAAAACATGCCATAAGGCTGACCGGTTGTGGGCTCTGACAATATGGGAACACAAACCCCGGCTTTACCAGGGCACCTTTTTCGACCATTCGACCTAGTGCATATCGAAATCCATAGTGACCATTCCAAACTAGGACAGGTTGCTTACCCGATGTTAGGTTGTTTGAAAATTGCTGCGTACATAGTAAAACCCTAACTCCTGACAAAATAGAACAGGGAAACCCTACCCCCTCCATAGGGGTGTTTTGGCTCTCTTTACTTGCTATGTGTTTTTAGAGTGTATCTATGCAGGGGAACACACATATCAGTTCGCAAGTCTGAGTGTCAGGCCTGCGGGCATCAGTGTTTTTTGGAATCAGTCATCTATGGGTATTAGATTTAGACTTTGGGACAGCGATTTGGAAACGGTGATCAGTGATTAAGGAACAATACATTCAGCTTGTGGGCAATTTGTTGTGATACCCAACTGCGTGTTGTGTTTATTTTACGTTGTTACGCTGTCCAATTGCCCGTTTATTTATTTGCTTTATTTATCTTTTTACTAGGTAGTCAAGCACAATTGCTTCTGACCCAGTAGATATTCCCCAAGCACTTTGGATTAGAGGTTGTCGGCTCCATTGATCTGAGGATCTGGTAGACGGACAACCAGTGTACCACTCTCTACCCCCGGTTACTAGACGGAGGACAACTAGGCAGAGGGCATCAGTTCAGCAGTCAGTACAAAAGGCTTTGTCTACCCCACCTGAGTACAGTAGGGATCAGGGTTCTGTTTCTCCCACAGAAAGGGAACATATACCGATAATTCAGTCAGATCAAAACAGTATGGCCAATTTAGAGGAGATGGTGCGCCAGCTCCAAGAGAGTATGAAAATGATGCAGCAGGATGCTGTCCAACAGGCAGAGTTCACCAAGCAGCAGGCCACGGTTATGAATGAACAAGCAGAGTTAATCGTAAGGTTACAGCAGCAAACCGGAGCATCTGCTTCGTAACAAGTTCCTCCCCCGCCAGGAATTCCCACCCCCGGGGAGACAGCTAATGTTCAGAATGATACGGACATTCCCACGGGACCACCTCTACCCCCGATCCTACCCCAAATCCAACCCCAGTTATCCAAAACACCCACTAACCTACCGGACTCTCCCTTTGAGTTCGAGACAGATCCCACAGCATTGAAGTTGAGCAAGCTCGAAAAGCAGTTCAAAAGATCCCAGGGAGTCAAGACCATCCCTGACATCGAAGATGGATATACCGACGTAGCTGTGACACTGCCTAACAGATTCAAAATGCCGCACATTGATCTATTTGATGGGTCCGGGGACCCCATGGTGCACCTGAGATTGTTTTCGGACATCTTAAGGCCAATGGGTCTTAGCAGACTTCAGAAGCTGTCTCTGTTCGGCCGAACCCTGTCGGGTGTGGCGGCCGTATGGTATGCCAAATTAGAAGATGATGTCAAGAGAAACTGGGACGAGATGGCCGAGGCCTTCATTACGCAATACTCATACAATACACAAATCGAGATTACAACTCGTGATCTCGAGACAACGAGGCAAGAGCCTAAAGAGAGCTTCTCAGAATTCGTGACTAGATGGAGGGCCAAGGCTTCGATGATGACCCTAAGGCCTACAGACAAAGACCAGATTCGGATGATTGTGCGCAATCTTCAGCCGAAGTTGATGCAAAACATGATTGTACTACCCTTCCCTACCTTTTCTGATCTACATGAAATGGGGGTGCAGATTGAGGATGCCTTAAAGCAAGGCTTAATTGATAATGACCGGGAGCAACCCCGAAGAACTTTCAATCGCAACACTAATGCAGGCCCGAGCGGTACTACAACTACAAGAGCCTCCGAAGTGAGCATGGTCGCCACCTACCCCCCTCCAAGAACCATGGCAGCTGCGCCGTTCTCCGGCGCGTCCGGAAGCCATACCCAAACGGCCAAATACCCACCCAAAAACACAAGAACCTTCGCCCCACTGTATATGCCCTTATCCAAAGCTCTGGGGGTTTTGATCAGAAAAGGGCATTTGAAGCCCCTAGAACCGCGGCCCTTACCAGAAAGACTTCCCCTTACCCACAACCCAACCAAATATTACACATTTCACCAACAGCACGGTCATGACACCGATCTGTGCCTTTGATATATTGCTTAATGGGGTGATTCTGCCTCCCGAGAAACCCAATGTTACAACAAACCCTCTCCCCACACATAACCAAGCTCCACCGCCTAAAAGGATCAACTTCATCCAAACTGGAGTCGGGCCTGACGATCCTAGCATCTATATCACTCCTTCTCACCTGCCTAAACCAGAGGTACTCCTTCCCGACTGCACCGACTTGTGCATGATGGACATCTCCATGACCCGACCTAAGCCAACGGTGGTGACTATCAAGAACAAGAGAGAGGAGATCCCAAAGGAGAAGAAGGTTGTTAAGTCAGAGTCTGCAGAATCGGGGAGTCGTGTTGAGAAGACATATAGTCCGGGTGACTACATTTCATCAATAGGCCAGGATGGGCCAGATGTGGAATTACCAACAGGGGGAGAACTGTGTGTGATCCAAGGGGATAGTCTGGGACAGGAAACAGATGATTTAAAGGCTGTGGAAAAAGACCTTGCCAATCTTCAGTTTTACAGTGACCAAGATCCAAGGGGCGCAGCAGTCAACTGGTTTGATTATGAGGAATCAGCAGAGGCTACTGGGTGGTTAGATGATCAACCAGATGTGGTGGAAGAGTTCCAACCAGGACAGAGTCCGGCAGGGGCACGAATGTCGGTGATAGTCGAAAGAGTCAGAGAACAGAATACATCGCCGGAGAGCGCCGGTGTTAAGAATTCGCCTCGGGATTGAAGCATTCTGAATGCAGGAATTATTGAGCAGCCAACTGTGTTGATACGGTCGGAACAAGAAAGATTTGAAGATCCCGCGAGAATCAAAAAGGCAAAGGCCCATGTAGGGACTGAAATTGCTGTGTGCGCAGGAATAGAGAATGCTGCGAGCATAGGGGTGAAAGGTACCGCAAGTACGAGAACAGTCATACCAGAGCCGAACAGGTGTCTGTCGGCTGCTGATGGAATGTGGTGGGAAGATGAGGATTTATGTCTTGCCCACACGGACGAAGATTGGGGGAACAACCAACCCGATGATACCTAGTACCTTGGAGAAGTCGATCACATGACCAGGAGTGGACGGTATTTCAAGCCCCCACACCTAGATCAACTAGAGGCGTCTGGGAAAGATAAGGAAGCTGAGAGACAGAAAGAGAAGCAAGTCGAAGAAGAGGCTGTACTAAAGCAGTTAAAAAAGATACAAGCAGACATCTCCATCTGGGGACTGCTTATGGCATCACGAGTGCACAGACAAGCTGTCCTATCAGCCATGGACAAGGTAAAGCTTTCGATAGAAACTACGGGGTGTCCTATCAGCCATGCACAGACAGGCTGTCCTATCAGCTATTACAATTTGTGAAGATCATTGTATCTTGGGAGATAGACGCCATAAGTCCATAAGCACCGAAGCGGGGTGAATCTGTCTTAAGAACAGAGTGTCACACACTCGACTTGATCTTTTAAATATTCATTTGGTTCAGTAAAATAATTTTGGTGCAGTATTTGTTTATTTGTTTGATTTAGTTTCAATTTATTTATTGTACATAGAAGATTGTTCAAACAATAAACACCTCAACTCTTGAGTTGTTCAAGGTATTTTCACTCACTGTTGAGGTAAGCCAGTGGCAAGAATTCAACCAGCACAGTGTCAAGGGTTTGTCAAAATAAACACATCTATTTATAAGTTTTTGCTCAAATATGAACATGAGCTGGACACAGCTAATTCTCTACATTTTTTGTCCTTCATTGCGAAGCTTTGACGATGACAACCTATATGAAGCTTCTTCTTTATCCTTCAACTTTCATCATTCTTTTAGCAACTTCGTCAAATTGAGTTTGGATTTCTAACACAAAATGAGTTTGGAGAAGATTAGTTGACTGCTTCAAATAGATCTAAATAGCTTTAAATCCTGGGTGAACAAGTGGAAGCTTCCAAAAGAAAGGGAGTAGCCATTGTTTTTGGGAATTCATCGATCCATCAACCGCCGGAAGTATCTATGCCAGTTTTGGAAATTAAGCATGGCATGGAGGACGTGTTTATGTCAGGTTTCACCCTTGCTGAGGCTCGGGTTGTACAGGACATCATGGCTACTAACGAGGGGGTATATGTCAGTGCCCAAGCGGTATACCTCATGAACAAGCTTCAACATATCCCCGGGATGGGATTGGGAAAGAGCGGCCGGAAGGGCGTCGCAGCATTGGCCGAGGTGCCACATAACCCACATACATTTGGCTTGGGTTATCTGCCCACCAAAGAGGATTGGGTAAGGAAAGGAAAGGAAATGGCCGGAAGAGCCAGAGCGAAACAGATGGGGAAGCCTTTTGACTTAATGCATCGACCCATTCAGGGTACCCTAAACGGACGCTTCATTCGGGAGGGGGAGGACTTTCCGTTCTGTGGCTTCCCAGAGCCGTGGCTGAACGCAGAGAGGAAGCGCGTGCCGGGGTTTGAGATTTTCTTTGACCTACAATTACCTGGGGATCACGTTACAGGAGAGCAAACAGACCCATTAGCTGAGGCTGAGCAGAGTAAGGAAGTACAGTCTGAGGACGCTGAAAATGAAATGGGGGTAGCGCTGGCATGTCTACTTTCAGATCCTCCGATCAAACAGAAGTGCTTGGGGGATAACTTCTCAGTATGCATGATCGGGAATGGAACGGCCGCGGGCCTACCAGCAACTATTCTGGATGCATCCATCGCACCCTCTCTCGTTTGGCACTACGAAGAGGGATTTTTATCAAGCAGCACCGGGTCAGGTAGTGAGCCGGAATCTGATTCCACCGAGTCTTGTAAGTCAGAATCAGGTTCCAGCTCGACTGAGTCTGAGTCCGGTATTCCTGGGGGTGATAACTCGGATGCCACAGTCCTGTCCAGGTCATCTTTTTCTTTCTCCTTTGAGTCTGTTGTAACAGAAGAATCGAATGGTTTGGAAGTTCTTAATGAGAATAATGTGGATGTGGTTTCCGAGTACTTTTTTGTGCCTTTGATATATTGCTTAAATTAGGACTTTCAAAATTTTGACGAAAACGACGAGGAAGAAATTCCTCCAATTTTGCAATGATTAATTGATCAAGAGCAGGAAAGATTTGTTAAACCTTTAGTTGATGAAATCACTACTGTGAATATTGGTACTGAGAAGGACTCGCGGTTGGTCTAGATCGGGTCCACGTTGTCTTCGGAGGAACGCGAGCGCTTAGTCGCTTTATTAAAAGATTTCAAAGATGTTTTCGTGTGGTCCTACGAAGACATGCCTGGAATCGATCCTGAGATTGTACAGCACCAGATCCCTCTTGACCCCGAGGCCCGACCTGTCAAACAGAAACTCAGAAGGATTCGTCTAGACTAGGCCATCAAAATTAAGGAAGAAGTCATCAAGCAAATCGATGCAGGCTTCCTGCTGGTATCCGAATACCTGACTTGGTTGGCCAACATTGTTCCAGTACCGAAGAAAGATGACAGGATCCGAGTATGCGTGGACTTCAGGGATTTGAACAGAGCTAGTCCGAAGGACGAATTCCCCTTACCACATATTGATGAGTTGGTGGATTTTACGGCAGGGCATGCTTTGCTTTCGTTTATGGATGGCTTCTCAGGTTACAATCAGATAGTGACGGCACCCGAAGACCGGGAGAAAACTGCTTTCACCACCCCATGGGGAACATACTACTACAGAGTGATGCCGTTTGGGTTGAAGAACGTTGGAGCTACATATCAACGAGTCGCGACCGCGATATTGCATGACATGATCCACAAAGAGGTGGAGGTGTACGTGGACGACATGATTGTCAAGTCCAAAAAAAGAGAAGGCCACTACACCGCCTTGCAAAAGTTTTTCCAAAGGATTAGAGAATTCCGGCTGCGGCTGAATCCTCAGAAGTGTACGTTCGGTGTTACGGCAGAAAAAATGCTAGGGTTTCTGATTACACAAAGGGGCATCGAAGTCGACCCTTCCAAAATCAAGGCCATCCTAGAAATGCCACCACCAAGGACTGAAAAGGAGGTGCGAGGCTTTCTGGGTAAAGTGCAATTCATAAGACGGTTTATCTCAAAATTAACCTTGACTTGTGAACCACTTTTTGGTCTCCTGAAGAAAGGCACGAAGTTCCAATGGGACGGCCGCTGCCAAGCTGCTTTTGAACAGATTAAGCAGTACTTGCAGAACCCACTTGTGTTGTCACCACTTGAGCCGAGGAAACCATTGATTTTGTATCTTTCAGTGACTGAGACTGCAATGGGCTGCATGCTTGCACAAGAGTCTGAGGACAAAGTGGAGAGGGCTATTTACTATCTGAGCAAGAAAATGCTGGAATACGAGAACCGATACACTCCGCTGGAAAAGGCTTGTCCGGCCTTGGTATGGGCTACCAGGAAGCTGCGGCACTACCTGTTAGCTCACTCTGTAATGTTGTTTTCAAGATTAGATCCCATCAAATATCTCTTCGAGAAACCCGCACTTACGGGTAGGCTAGCTCGTTGGTTGTTGTTGCTTTTTCGATTTGAAATATGTAACACGCAAGTCAGTCAAGGGGAGAGCAGTGGCAGAGTTCTTAGCTGACCATCCGGTGGAAGGGGGTGAAGCAGTTAAGTACTCGTTCCCAGATGAGGCCGTTTTGCATATCGACGACGAGTTTTGGACGATGTATTTTGACGGAGCGTCCAACCAGTATGAGTATGGGATAGGGGTGTTGCTAATAGCACCCGACAACTCCCGTATCCCTCTAGCATTCAAACTCCGATTCAAAGTCTCGAACAACGAAGCAGAATATGAGGCATGCATTGTCGGTCTAGAAGCAGCCCTGGAACTAGGGGCAAGACGGTTGGACGTCATCGGGGACTCAAACCTTGTTGTGTCTCAAGCAAAAGGAGACTGGAAAGTCAAAGAAGAAAAGATGATGATGTATCACCGGACCCTGGACTTGTTAATTCCTCGGTTTGAGAAGCTAAATTTTGCCCATCTACTAAGAGAGAACAACAGGTTCGCAGATTCTTTAGCAACTCTATCTTCCATGATAGACATCCCGTCCGGAGTCCGGATGCGTCCCGTCATCATTGACCAGAAATTCGCGCTAGCATACGAGTCAATTGCTGCCATATATGAGGTTCAAGACGAAAACCCCTGGTATTACGACATTTGGAATTTCTTGGAGAATGAAGCATACCCGCTAGGGGTAAATGCCAAGGATAAAAGGGCAATCAGAAGAATGGCCGTTCAGTTCACCATCTGTGGGGGTAAGCTGTATAAGAGAGGTCATCTGGGAATGCATAAGCTGTGCGTTGAAGCTGAAGAATCAAAACGCCTAATGGAGGCCATCCATGGAGGAGAATGTGGAGCACATATGAATGGGTAATGCCAGCGCGGAAGATCCTCAGGCAGGGTTACTACTGGTCCACCATGGAGGAGGATTGTATCGGCTTTGTTCGGCGATGCCACAAATGTCAGATCCATGAAATTCCCATGAACATTCCGCCATCGAAGCTGTACAATATGACTTCGCCATGGCCATTTGCAGTTTGGGGAATCGATGTGATCGGGGCTGTCACTCCGAAGGAGTCGAATGGGCATGAGTTCATCCTGGTCGCGATAGATTATTTCACGAAGTGGGTCGAGGCCCAATCGTATGCGGTGTTGAAGACGTCGCACGTTGCAAAATTTATCAGAAACGACATCATCTGTCGTTATGGGGTCCCAAACAAGATTATTTCAGACAATGGTTTCCATTTCAAGAAGGAGGTAATTGATTTGTTAAAGAAATACAATGTGGCTTTCCATAAGTCGTCCACATACCAGCCGCAGACCAACAAAGCAGTTGAGGCCGCCAACAAGAACATCAAGCACATACTGCAGAAGATGGTGGAAGCCTACCGGGATTGGCCAGATAAGCTGTCGTTTGCTCTGTGGGGCTACAGGACTTCAATTAGAACTTCTACCGGAGCGACTCCGTATTCATTGGTTTATGGGATGGAGGCCGTTCTACCTATCGAAATTGAGGTTCCGTCATTGCGAGTATTGGCTGAGTGTCAAATAGCTGAAGCAGATTGGCAGCAGAGCAAGTTTGAGGAACTCATGCTCTTTGATGAAAGAAGACTGAAAGCACTGTACCATGTTCAAGGTTATCAGCGCAGAATTGCCCGGGCTTTCAACAAGAAAGTCAAGTCCAGGAATCTAAAGAAAGGAGATTTGGTGCTCAAGGACAACCGAGCTCCCATCCACGACCCAAGGGGCAAGTTCAGACCCAATTGGACTGGTCCCTACATCATCAAAGCTATCTAGTCAGGTGGAGCTGTGGTTCTAATGGATCTAGATGGCCTAGAGTTCTCCCAACCAATCAACATGGACAAGTTGAAGAAATATTACCCTTGAGAGGCTCGCTAGGCCGAAAACCCAAAAAGGCGACCTAGGCAAAAGTTAGAGCATAGAAAATTGGAAAATATAAAAACTGAGCTCGCAAGGTTGAAAACCCGCAAAGGGCGGCCTTGGCAAAAATTAGAGCGCAAAATGAGAGGTTAAATACTCGAGTGAACCTAAGCCTGAACTACGTAAGGCTTGATTCCCATCTTTGGGATACGTAGGTAGCTTCATCCTGAAGTTCAGACATAAACTTTTCCCCGATCAACTTTGTCCATTTGATAATCTCAGTCATCTTTGTCTACCAGCATCCATTGGAATCTCCGGTGCAGTGCTATTCAGACTAGGGGCAACTTTTCGTTGCCATGCAGTGCTGCGGTACTATTCAGACTAGGGGCCACTTTCCAGTTGCGAGGATCCGGGGTTGTGCATCTCAGTGACAGATTTCAGACATGTCTAGTTCTGATCCATATCGAAAATGGTTTTGAAAAGTTTTGATAAAAGTTGACTTTGTTCAAATTAATCTTTTTACAACTAAGACCATCTCTAGACCAAAACGGGAAATTTTCAGTACCATAACCTTCAAATTTCATTGATTTCAGTAGAAAGTTCTCCTGCTCTTGCATACAAATAGAAGTTACTTTTTATTACATTCATAAAGAAAACTTGAAAGTTCTAATAAAGCAATAAATCCGGGGCATGGCTAAGTCAGATGTTCCTGCGCCCCCTCCCAGAGCTGGTCGAAGCCTCTAATGCCAAGCTGGGCCCGATCTGTGCCTCCTCATTAAGCCAATCTATGCACTCATCAGACAAAGTATAACTGAAAGTAGGAGCAGGGGCCAGGAGTTCTCTGGTCCTCCACGCTGCAGCCTGCCGAGCGAGTTGCGCACCTCGAAACGGAAAGGCAGCCGGATATTCTATCCCCTCTACGGGGCAAATCTGGTCGTGGCCAAACTGGTGCTGGAACCAGAACAGGAAATAGAATACGCAGTGGGTCAAGCCAATCAACTGAATCCCAATCTATCGGGACATGCTGTAGCCCATTGCCGGCAGATTGAGCCAAGGGCACCGCCAAGCAATGCGGTCTGCAAACAGGCTGCACATCCAATCAAACCACCATCCCTCGTCAAGGGCATTGACTAGACGTTGCCTAAAGAAGTAGTCGCGAGCTGAGTATACTGGGCAAGAGTCCACAACCTGCAACTTATCCATCAACCACACCTGGGAAGGGATGAACAATGAGAGATTAAAGAATAGAGAGATGTATGATGAGAGAAAAGTGAGAAAAGGGATTTTGCGAGGAAAAATCGAGCTTGAGGGCCGAGTGATGTGAGCAATACATATGTGAGATTGGGTGGGAAACATTACCTGCAGCAGTAGTGGACTCCCCGCAAATCTGGTCGTCTCTCGATGATAAAAGGCGTCTAAGCCCATCAACGTCTCTGCCAGAGTCATAGCAATGCAGCTCTTGCCCTCCTTTAAGCCTAGGGCAACCTCGATCAATTGGATGCTAGATCCCCCGGAGCCTGAGGAAAATAGAAAATGAGATAGCATGCACAAACAGAGGGCATGTCGCCGGAAGCCTTGCCAATAATGGTCGCCGCGGTCACCAGTATCCGAAAACCGATGAATCAAACTCGGAATATCTAGCATTCCGTCACAAATCAAAGATCGAGCGTCATACATAGTGAATCCACACATTCGCCCTAAGCTCTGAACATGACCAAAGTTAAGCTGGGGTAAGATCTCCTCGTCACGCTCGGATTCCATTAAAGCTTGAAAATCTTCGAAGGTAGGGCATACCTCTTGCCCGCTAAAGCTAAAGACATAAGTCACCAGGTTCCAAAACCTCGCTGCGGCATGAAGAAACGGAAAGTGCAGTGGAGAGCGACTCAGAGTGAATAGTGCATTTATGCCGAAACCCCAGAAATTTAGCTTTTCCGAGCCATCCAAGTTGTTAATCCAGGACGAGAGATTCTGGGCAAGAAATCCCTCCATTTCGAGCAAATCAATATTGAATTGAGTAGAACTACGAAGCTGAGGCCTTTTGTAGGGGATAAGATTGAGTGGAGGACAGGTGTCAACATTCTGGTGATTCTTTCATCCACGGCCGGCCGGCCGAATATAGTGCTGACCGACCACCACTTTTGGCCAGTGACAAGTTATCACGGCCGATAGCCTCCACCCCTGGCCGGTGGTCTTCCTCCTCGTTCTATGAACTGTTTATGCTGAGAATCTGGGGAATGCCACCACTTCCAAGGCCCTCCGACGATGGATTTTCCGGCGTCACGCCCATTTGCTTATCGAGTTGTTGTAAATTTGCTTATCGAGTTGTATTTCACTCTTTTCAAGTCTTCGTTGCTTGTCGAGCTGTACTCGCACGCGGCTAGCTTATTGAGTTTCCTTGCTTTGCTTGTCGAGTTGTAAGTCAATTCACTACCTGATTATTACGATGCGAATGCTCAATTTTCAAACCGAGTTCAATTTCATTCACATTGTTATGTGATACCATGCGATGCGATGCTTAGGAAGCACAAATGTAACATCATTTTGATTAAAATGGTTGTTTCATTTCCCTCATGTGTTTTGCAAAATACACATTTTTGAAAAGGTAAAACCTGCTTAAGGCAGGGCAATGTGTTCAAACTACTAGTAAAAGGGAAAGTAAAGCAAAAGAAAAGCAGGGCAGCAAAGTATCGGAATTGATACTGGTAACCTCCCCTTGTGGTCAACGCACCTCCCGCGCCCTTGTTCGAGTCAACTATGTGGTTTTGGCGCCTTCATTACTCGAGACAGTGCAAGAAAGTACACTTTCGGAACATTAGTAGGACTTCGAGTTGACCTCAAGCCGTGTCTCCTATGAGCGATGCTCGGTACGCGCAAGGAACGTCCCTTCCCGTATCCTTTTCGTATCCTGTGAATTCCACGAATCACTTCAATTATACCATGTTACAGTGCTTGGCATTTCAACATCATGAATAACTGGTCCTTACCATGTTTCGAGTTTCAATACACATTGCTTGCGTAGACCGCATGCTTTACTTACATGTGTTCAATTTCAAGTTCCTTTTTATACACATTGCTTGCATAGACCGCATGCTTTACTTACATGTGTTCAATTTCAAGTTCCTTCTATACACATTGCTTGCGTAGACCGCATGCTTTACTTAGATGTGTTCAATTTCAAGGTCCTTTTATACACATTGCTTGCGTAGACCGCATGCTTTACTTACATGTGTTCAATTTCAAGTTCCTTCTATACACATTGCTTGCGTAGACCGCATGCTTTACTTACATGTGTTCAATTTCAAGTTCCTTCTATACACATTGCTTACGTAGACCGCATGCTTTACTTAAATGTGTTCAATTTCAAGTTCCTTCTATACACATTGCTTGCGTAGACCGCATGCTTTACTTACATGTGTTCAATTTCAAATTCCTTTTATACACATTGCATGTATTGTCGCGTTATGCTTTACTTCCATGTGTTCAATTTCAAGTTCCTTTTATACACATTGCATGCGTTGTCACGTTATGCTTTACTTGCATGTGTTCAATTTCAAGTCCCTTTTATACACATTGCTTGCGTAGACCGCATGCTTTACTTATATGTGTTCAATTTCAAGTTCCTTCTATACACATTGCTTGCGCAGACCGCATGCTTTTATTTACATGTGTTCAAATTTCTTCATACACATTGTGCACGTTGTCACGTGTACTTTACTTACATGTGTTTGTGCCTTCACAGCATTGTTATGCGTCCCACTCAACTTGCATTGTCACGCACTTTCGATTGCATGTTATGCATATTGCTAACAATATCTGTACCTATTGAGTTTTCTTTCTTTGAGGCACGATATTGTATGTACGGTTCATTTGAGGCTGGTGCAACCAGACGAACCGCACAGGTATTGTATTCTCCGAGCGAGACGTATCAAGAATTACATAATTCTCTTACATCCTTTCTGCATTGTAGTGTAGTTTAGTGTATGCTAGCTTAAAACTGTCGCATGTTATGCTTCGTTACAACTTTCTTTGCATGATCATGAGTTATGTTCGGCTTTGTGCATTGTCTTGCATTTTGCCCCTGCCTTCGGGCGCATATCTTGTCTGTCTTGCATGTTTGTCTAAGTCTTCGGCCTTGTCAAAAATGGGTCGTCTCTGGGCTTTGACATTCACTCTCGTCATTGTTATGACTTTCGAGTTCTGTCAAAGAGGGGCAACTGTAGACACCCCATTTTTGACCGTCCTCAAGACTTAGACGTCACCGCTTGAACACTCGGTGATCATCCATGTTTTGTGTTCGTCTTGAGTTCCCGGAGGCCTCGGCTACGCGTCTTGCCTCAGGATCTCTCGACTCGACTGTTTTGTGTCTGGTTTTGCACCAAACACTTGTGTTTTTCCTTTGAAGGGTAGGGAATGGCTTTTGGGACATCCCCACACTCTACCGGCCATGGCTTGAGGCCACCGGCTGTGTTATGTTGCCATCGGCCAAATGTGATGGCCGGCCAGCCAATTTGACTGCCGGTAGGCCACTTTGATGGCCGGCCGGCCAAATGTGGTTTTCAATAGATATTTCTGCAGACAGCTGGCAGCTGTCATTCCAGGCCATACCCCAGCCCATGCCTGGACGTGGGAGCTCTGAGGAGCTGCAGATTGATATATCTCTATATCAATCAAGCTTCAAAAAGGGAGAGGAAGGAAGAGACACAAAAGAGGGAAGAAAAAAGAGAGATACAACTTGGAGAAAGAAAATTTTCCTCTCTCTCTAAAAATTTTTTCAGCTCTCCCTATCTCTCTCTCCCAAACCCTTCAAACCCTAAGGCTCTTGCCCCCTTTACACTACCACTCATAGCACCACACCTCCACCCTCCATTCCAGCCCTTTGAAACTAATTTCCAGAGGCTAGGAGCACCATTTCTTGGATCAAAAGTTGTTGAAGACTTAGGCTACAAGGGTAAGTCTCTTTTCCCTCTCTTTTAGCTCTATTTTGCATGCTTTCTTAGCCTTTGTTGCTTACATTTTTGGGCTCCGACCCAAACTTTAAATAGTCTTATTTTGAGCCCCTTTTCATGTTTGATCAAGGACCTCCTGCTGTTTGAGGTCTCCTACTACCACTTGCCTCTTTATCTCTCTTTTAGGCCAATTTTTGCATAGTATTTTAGGCTTACTTGTGAGCTGTTTTGGACTTTTCCATAAACTGTGACATAACTTTTTTTGAGCCCCTCTTCAATATTGTTGAATGGCTCTCCTCTGTTTGAGGCCTCCTGCTGTCACTTGTCTCTTTACCCCTCTTTTAGGCCGTTTCTTGCATGATAGTTTGGCCTTATTTGTGATTATTTTCATGGCTTGATGTAAACTGTAAAGTGCCTTTTTTTGATCCCCTCTTCAACTTTGTTGCAGGACTCTTCACCATTTGGGGCCAACTGCTGTCCCTTTGTGTTTAATCTCTCTTTTAAGGGCCATCTTTGCATGATAGATTAGCCCCATTTGTCTTCATTTTTGAGACTTGTTATAAACTGAAAATATGCATGTTTTGGGACTGTCTTGCATCTGTCTTCATGCTTCATGATCAAATAATGCATGCTTTGTATAGCTGTAAGTCATTCCGTGTGCCTAGTTTCGAGTTGCAGGTTTCATCTCATGCATCGGGTGCCATTTTTCCATGTTTTGGGGCTGTTTAGCATCATACTTCAGTTCTGGAATTTGCATATTCATATGCCATGTTTCATCATTTTCCATGCTTAGTTAGAGTTGCGTGTTGTGTCTTAGGTTCGGTCCTCGGTTTGCGTGCATGTGTGCACGCATTTCGATTGTCTCATTTTCATCTAATGGCCACTGATTTTGGCATGCTTGCGAGCTATCCATGTTAGTTTAAGTCCATCATCGCATTTTGTTGTATGCCATGTATGCTTACATGTTTAGGTTGTGTGCCTATTGCATACTAATATACATTGCTCATTTGCATGTTCATGTTGCACACTTAGCCTCCATGCCTAGGTTGCATTTCATTGAGCATGCATCCCTTGCCTCTTGATCAACCATGATAGGGGTTGGGGCCCTTTGATGTGTTTTTGTGCTTGCATTTCATTGGATATCGAAGTTGCACACTTGGCTTTTGGGCCATCATGCATTGAAATGCGTGATTGATGGCCCGAGGGTCGAGGGCCATGCTTCCTTAAGTCCATTGCATGATAGGGAGAATGGCCATGCATACATTGCTTTAAATTCCATGACATACACTGTTTGCCCTCTGCTGCTGCCAACTGCAGGTTTTAGCAGGAAGAATTGGCCGGTCGGCAGAATATGGTGCCGACCGGCAACACATGTTTGGCCGATAGCTTATCAGTGGCCGATGATCATCCCTTCCAGCCGGTGGCGTTTCTACTTGGTCGGTGATGCTCCCCAGTGTCCATAGAGTTCACCTTGGGAGTTGCACAATTTTCGGAGGAGCAAGGTAGTGTAAACGGAGGCAACAGTGGCATGGTATGGATTTTTGGGCAAGACGAGCCAAGCATGCATCATCCACGCATTTCGAGGCAGAGGCTGTGGCCACTTTAATTCTTTGTTTAATTTGTTAATTAATTAGCAATTCTGTAATAATTAATTTAGTATTTGGACTGTAATATTTATTTGGTCCCTTCGAGCGAGGGCAAATCTGTAATAAGTGTGGGTGCGTGTGTGCATGTCTTCCAACCCCCACTTCTTTCTCCCTTTTACTTACCTACTTTTGATGGTTAGTATTAGGACATGTTTACTTTAGCATACCTTATGCTATGCATGCGTGCATCATTCATCAGTATTACATGCACCGGGCTCAGCGCATCATACTAACTGCATAAGTACTTCAAATCTAAGTTAAATACATGCTACTTGTGCATTTTCACATGTCATTTATAGACTAGCCGAGCCTACTCTAGTTACATTCTGTATGTGTTGCATTAGCCACTTTAACATGAACTAGGATCACGCATGTTTGCTAACTAGTTTATTGTTTTGGCACGGAATACATTGTAAGTATTTATGTTTTAGCATCTCGCATGCGTGTGAATGTTAACATAATTGCACGATTACCATGAGGCTAGCTGCTTATGTGATATAACTGCTTGAATGCCTGTGGATGAAGGTCGAATTGCTTAAGTTGGGATAATGCATTAAAACTGTGAGTTTTAAGCCCACTAGATAGTGGCAAAATGATGTTTTTCTAAAAGCCCACTCGAAGGTGGCAAAACCCGCATTTTAGCCTACTTGCGAGTAGCAAACCATTTTTCAAAACAAACATGCTATGTTTTGCTCCAATTTAGGCGATTTGGTCTATACTTGTTTGCTGTGCACATAACATAGTAATTCTAGGCTAATAACCGGAATAAGAACACATAACGTTTTCAAAAACGGATATCACGGTTAGTAGAGGCCGATCTTCGGATCGGGCGAGAGGGGGTGCTCATAGCTGACCTTCCCCAATCGTACCCAAGTTCCCGAACCGAGGCAACTTTGGTGATGACGGACACGTGGCCTTTGGCACCGAGTCAGGGTTTCCTAAATTCCCCCATAAAAAAATATTTAGGTGGCGACTCTGTATCTGGCAAAGCACTCCATGTTTGGCACTTCTTTCTAAAAAATCTGTTTTCCGAAACGATTTGCCGGATTTGGACTCTTTGGTTCAGATTAAGAACCGTGACACAAATTGAGTCTGAGCTGTAGCGAGGCCCGCGGCCGCGTCTACAATAGCCCAAAACAAATATTTATAACAAATATACAATCTTTACAATAGATAAATTATCTAAACTTCCATGCGTGAGAGATTAAACAAATCCAACTATACCATTCATGTAAACAACCTCCCAATTTCATACTTTCAATACCAATTTCATTACTAATACAAAATAATTATTCATGACATTTTAGGGCGAAATTTCATTTTTTCCCATCTCATCCCAAACACCAAAATTAAGCATTTTAATACCACACAAGCTCATATTTACTCCCATGCCTACCCATTTCCAATATGTTCATTTGAAAGCCCCTCTTTCGATTTTAGCCCAAAACTCTAGATTTGTTCAAAATCACAACAAATCCCAATATTTCTTACCTATCAACAAATAACTAGGTTAAAACTCATAGAAGAGTGTAGAAAGTCCCTATCTCAAACTTAGAAGATGTAACAACCTGAAAATTTAAGTTGTCCCTTAAATTTTATACTAGTATTATGGTTGTATGTGATAATATATTATTAAATAAATAATAATTACTACAGAATCTAATTTGGCATTGGATTATCAAATATGGGATTAATTAGAGATTTTTATTTGGGGCCAAATTAACAGAAATATAGAATTATAATACTAGTTAGGCCAAATTAAAGTTAAAGATAGTAAATAAATAAATATAAAGGAACGAGTAAATGAACAATAATATTGATAATAATAATAATAATAATAATAATAATAATAATAATAATAATAATAATAATGATAATGATGGGTGTGGTAGTAAAATAAATAATTGATTTTCTTTTGGTATACGATAGAGTATAATTTCATTAGGAATTAATTTATTTATATAGTTATAGTAGAAAACTGAGCCAAAGTGTTATTATCTTAAATATTTATTAAAGATAAGTATAAATCCATATAATTTATGAATCAAATCTGGGGAAGGATACGCGCTGGCCACGTGTTGGCTAGCTAATGTTCTTACCTCCCTATATAGGGAGAAGGTGATCACTGTGTGGAAAGAAAAAGGAAAAAAAGAGAGAAAGAAAGGAAAACAAAACTAAGAAAGGAGAAGAAGATATTGGAAGTAAAGAAGGTCTTTGATAGTAGAAAGAAAGAGTGAGGTATTAAAGTTAAGGTGAGTATTATACCTTGAGTCACCATAATATATTTTACGTATGTTTTGACTTACCATATTTATTTTATACAAGTTGTATTTTATAAATTATATTAATATTTCAATTACGTGGATTAATTTATGAACTCTATTTGTTAAAATGAAACCCATGGATATGTTTGTTTAACTTTTAATGATTATTTGATTATGACCTCATGTACAATTATGTTTTGTAAGTACCACCACGGGAGTCCCACGCCTTAGGGGACTTAAATAACCATTGGCCTCTGTTTGGTCACTTTGTGGGCCTCTGTTGTCATGGATCCATTGACCTTTTGATTTTGGTGTGGAGCAAAGTGCTATACGGAGCTAAGTGCTGTACGGAGCTAAGTGCTACACTATTATGGGAGCCACCTCTAGAGTTCGTACGAGCTACCTCTTGAGTCCATACATCTGTTCTGTTCTGTTCTATTATATACCGTGGTTATGGTTATTTATTTACATAATCTCAGTTTTGCTACTTAAATATTTTAGTTACATAACTATCCATGGTTATTTTGTGTCCCTTATACTCTTGGTATAATATTTCTCACTCTGCCATGTACTTATAGTTGTTTACTAATTTTCAGGAAACAATGCAATTCAAAAATAGCTTTTGGAAAGTCTTAGACGCGAGGCTACGGAATAGACACACACAATGTTTTTATGATATTTTTATATGTAAATATCAGCCTTTTGGGTCAATAAATTTTGTAATAAAAATAGAAACTCCGATGATTATTTTGATACCCTCACTTAAATATTATTTCCGCTCGCTTTTATTAATTTGTTCAGGAATTGACCGGAGGTAACTTCAGTTACTGGCCATCATGACGCTTAACCCTTGGGTATGGAGAGCAGGTCATGACAGAAGACTAGGAGAGCAAAGGAGAAACTTCAAGAGTGCCGAAACCAAGCTTTATTCGGTTCAAAATAGAGTTCTAGCAATGCTCTATCTTTTTATCAAAGAGAGTAGGGTAGAGAGATCCTTAATCTACGTGTATTTGTAGAGAGATGTGGTGTTCTAGAGAGAGAGAGAGGGGGTTGGTCTAGGGTTTTTGAGAGCAGAGATATCAAAAAGTGATGTAAAAAGGTTGTTTTGTGAACTGATATACGCGCAACTCGCTTAAGCACAAGAGTTTTCGCTCGAGCGACCAGACACAAATAAGTGACCTCGCTCAAGCTCAGAATACATACTCCAGAAGTTTTATAGATAGAAGACTGTCACTCGAGTGCAAGAGTCCTCGCTCGAGCGAAGAACACTACCCTCCCAGTATACTTGCAGGCCTGTAAAAGTACTGAGAGCTCACAAAGCTTGCTCAAGCGCAAGAAGCCTCGCTCGAGCGATGAGGCCAAAATCTGGACAACAACAGTTTGAATCAACTAGCAACCAACCTGTTCCAAACACAACCAAGACACTCCAAAACTTAATTTCAATGAGGAATAAGGAAAAAGAGACAAGAACAACAATACAGAATCATGAAACTCAAGCACAGTGTGGGGTCAAAACTAGAATCTCTTTAACCAATCCCCACTTTATCGACTCTTAACTAGAAGGCATGTGGTACCTACTTTGTGCGTGTTTTTAGTCTTTTACCCTAGGCACTCAAACCAACTTAAACAATACCCCCAAACAATACCCCCTATCCGGACTTACCAAACCTATTTAGTCCAAAACATTTTCGAAGTCATCAATTGTTTCAAAATAATAAATCAATTTCCAAAGTATAACCATAATAATAGATGTTCAAAGCTATGCAAGTGAATGGAATGCCAATGCAAAAATATATGATCTTATTATATAATTTTCTCACATACTTCAACATTTCCTCAATGTAAAACAATAATCATTATCCATATACATGTGACCTATGATACATTTTCGTATTAACAATCAATATCTATTTTCTTTTCTTGGCCCAAGAATATATAAATAATGCTAACCATATCAATTTCTTAACAACAAAACTTATCCATACCATGGATATCTCAATCAACACAACAACATGTGATAGTTCATCATTTTCTTAAGGAAATCTCCAACATTTGCATAAATCTTTCACAAAATTCATTTTTTCCTAATTTCCCAAAAATCTAGGGTTTGATCACAAATAGGGTTTCCTCTTATTTTCAAAGAGATTTTTCCTCTTATTATAGCAATCCCGGTTTTGCCCCGACCTTCTTTATATCCCGGACTCAGGTTTCGTGGTTTAATATTATATCCATGTCTTGTTTTCTCGTTTGACTCTTTGTATTTGAGTTTAGAACATGTTAGGTGAGTTTGGAACAGGTTGGTTATTAGTTGGGTTAGATTGTTGTTGCCCAGATTTTGGCTTCTTCGCTCAAGTGAGGCTTCTTGTGCTCAAGCAAGCTTTTTGTAGTTTGCTTCTTCGTTGGAGTGAGGCTTTTTGTGCTCGAGCGAGAATCGAGAGTCCTTAGGTTTCTTTCCTAGATGCAGAATTTCTGGGTAGATGAAGTTCTTTGCTCTAGCGAGACTTCTTGCACTTGAGCGAGCCTTGTGTTATTTGTTCCTTCGCTTGAGCGAGGCTTCTTGCACTCGAGCGAGGGTGTGCGTCTGTGTAAGACCTGAAGGTTTGTATTCTACGCTCGAGCGAGCGTGTGCGTTTGAAAAACTTCTGAAGCTTTGTATTCTACGCTCGAGCGAGGCTTTTTGTGCTTGAACGAGGTCACTTGTTGTGTCTGGTCGCTCGAGCGACAACTCCTTCGCTCGAGCGAAGACCGCGTATATCAGTTCGCAGCAGAGATATTTTACTTCACTTTTTGATTTCTTTTCATCCCAAAACCCTAATCCGACTCCTTCTCTCTCTAAAAGTATACTTCTCTCTACAAATCCCCTAGAATCTAAGGGTTTCTACTCTACTCCCTTTTGGCATGTTTGATTGGGTGGATTAGAGCATGGGGTTGGGATTATTAATCCGTGGGTCCAATTATCCTATGTTTGTTTTAACATTTTGGTTTAGGATTATTAATCCAATAGATAATTAATCCAACAAATTTGTAGGATTATTAGTAATGGGGTAGGGGTGGGATTATTAATCCAATGGATATTAATCCAATTGGATAATGAATACCACACTAATTTAATAGGATTATTAATACTTCACTATTAATCTTGTGAATCAAACATGACCTTTGAGAAAAAGGTAGAGCAACTTGTGAGCTTCCATTTGATCCAAGAAAGTTTGAGTTTTGGGCATCTTCAAAGCTTCTCCTTCTCTCCTTTTTGCTCCTACACTTGAGGTAGAGATATTTTACACCTTAGTATGATTTTTAACCTAGGTATTTGTCGTTTTGTATAAATGGTGAAAATTTGGAAGCCTTTGGGTGAAACTAGGGTTTGAGGTTAAGATTCGAAAGAGGGGTTTTTTATTTTGGGTCATGAAAATATATGTAGAGTATTGAAGATGGGATTATATGGGTTAAAATGATGAAATTTAGACTTGTGATTGACATTTGGAAAAAGGGAAAAAAATGCCCTAATTTGTGTTAAATAATTATTACGTATAAACAATGAAATTGATAGGGAAAATATGAAATTGGGAGGATGTGTAAATGAATGGTGTAGTTGGATTTGACAAATCACTCACCTATGGAAAATTTGGTAAATTATCTGTTTGATAGATTTGTTTATCTGTTTAGAAATATTTGTTTTGAGCTATCGGTAGAGGATAGTTATGATTGTTGTAAAAATTGCATAAGTACTAGATAAATTAAAACTAGTCATATAAATTAGGTCATTGAATATGACGATTTGATTAAATTGTTGAATGTGTGAATTTGGTAGTCATTGTATATGACATGCTTTTAAATATATTGTGTATGTATCATTGTTTGAGAGGAGATAGGGGATGGACTCCATTGATAATTAAGTTGGCCGGAGTGTCCAGGGTGAAAGTCTCAAAATCATATATGTATATGGGTGCCGGTTCCCTCGGATGAGAATCCCGTAAAATGGTAAGGAAATTGAAGTGTTTGAATGATGGTTGCTATCGAAGTGTTGATAAATGAGTTATAACCTCGCTTGGGATTGTTTAGATAACAAGGGATTATATCTATGAGTTAATTTGAATAAATGAATGGAAATGGTTTGAGATATTGATGTCATTATTGTTTAGTCATGAAAAGAGGATGTCAGTTGGTTTTAAGTGCTGAACATTTATCTAATGCTTATATCTTAGTTAAATCTCATCTATTATGTTAGTATATCTCTACTGGGCTTTGGCTCACCCTACTTGGGAAACCATTTTCAGGTACAAGTGACATGCCACCTCCAAGGGCATAGCTTAGGAGGGTGGGGCTGAAGGCTCTATTTTTTGTTATTTTTATGTTTATATGTTTTCCTTTTAAGCCGAGGGCTTTAATTGTAAAGAGCTTATGACTCTCTCTTTTGTTGTAATCAAGTTATCTCTTGGAAAGATGTAAGCCTGTAGGGCATTTATTTTGTTGTTACTAATTAGTGTTACATGCTGTAGTTTCAGAATGAATATTTATGAAAGTGTAATATATGTAAGCTCTTTTGTAATATAAACTCTGATGAATGAAAGTAATATATTTCATATTATATTTGTGAATCTCTTGGGTTGATTTATACCACATTTTTAGGGTGTTACATGCACTCCCAAGAGGCTCATAAGTTCACAAAATAATTTGGTTTGGATAATATCATAAGAAAATCACTTTTTCAACATTTTAAAACCCAACACCTCAAATCCAAAACCCTCTACTCAATAATCATAATAAAATAAGTAAGGACATGCTAAAACCATATATATAACTCAAAGAAACTCCCTACCTTAAGTTTGGGAGGGAAAATATGAGAAAATCCCAAAACTCAACGTTGACCAAATTCAATATCCACAGCACATGTTGTAGCTCTCGACAAGCTCTCCAGCTTTAGTGAAGGCACAAGGGTTGAATCTCCAATGGATTTGGAGAGATCAAGGAATTTATGATGTATGGTGGGTCTTCCTAGAAAGAGATGAGAGAAAAAGAGAAAAGTGAAATGTAGAGAGAGAGAGGGAGGGAGAGAGAGAGAGAGAGAATGGGGGAATAAAAAGTGAGGAAGAAGTATGTGATGGCTCAACTTTTAAGTGAATGGACACATTTCTCAAAACTAACTCTAGACAAACCGCTAGAGCAATGAATTCTGTGTTCGAGTGGTGAATTCAAACTTCTAGAATCTCTTTTCTAGACTTTAGAACAAACAGATCGAGCGGTAAAAGCATATTTTCAGTATTTCAGACTTTAGAACAAAGAACTAGAAGAATGGGTTTACCACTCGAGCGACAAAAGGACCGCTTGAGTGGACTCAACTTACAAGTGAGACAAAAATTAGCCATAGAGCATTCCTAATATTCCCGGACTCACTCCAACACCCAAAGACACTAGTTAACACCTCGGAAAACACATTACGAGGAAAATGAATAATCACAAATAGAAGAACAGATGACAAAATGTGACTCGTAGAGCCCAGTAGTAACAAGGACATTCAAAAGGAACATAAACTTTCAATTAAAACACTCAAATTGTATTTAAAAATATCCACGACATCATAACCTCTCCACCTTAGGATTTGTCTTTTTTAAATTTAAGTTGACTTTAAGTTGTAGGGTTTGGTTATGGTGTGCAACTTACACCTTACACCTTATACCTTACACTTACACCTTACACTTACACTTTTTGTAAAAAATTAAACCTTACACTTACACCTTTTTTGAGGTTGCACACCATGTGCAACCCACTTACACCTTACACCTTACACTTACACCTTATACTTATACTTACACCTTACACTTACACTTTTTGTGTAAGTGGCACATGGTGTGCACTTGCACACTTAAGAAAACTCCTTTATCAATTACGTGTATCAATCAAATATAAAATAATTGTTGGATGCAAGATATGTTTGGACATAAATGATAATGAAGGGTAAAATAAGAATCTGGTTTAAAATTAATGACATCATCATTATCCATTTCCTTGACTAAAGTGTAAGACCAAAGTGTTTTAAAAATTTAGGAAAATTTTGTTTAAGATCACTGATATTAAGATTTTATAAGATAAAATATATATAATATTTTTATAGTAGTTAAAGTCTTTCAACATTTCTACAGAGAAAATTTAATTCAGAAAAATTTTACCTGATTTAGAGAAATTTTGTCCCAACTCAGAGAAATTTCAATTTTATATAGAAATTTCTCTATGATCATACCAGAGAAATTTCGATAATTTTCTGAGTTAGTGCTGAAATTTCTCTGAGTCTGACAAAATTTCTCTGAGTCAAATTTCTCTGTCAAAATGTTGAGGGACCTTAACTAATACAAAAAACATCTTGAACCTCTCTTACTATACAAAATTGGAGAATGATGTTTCACTAATTTTTTAAAAAAATTATATTTCACAGAAATAATGTGTAATTATGTGAAAATTACAAAATTAATTGTATTTTATTCATTATTGGTGGAATGTCACTATAATTTACCCTTAAATATTGATGAAAAAAAGGTTGCATAATATTATTTTGTTTGCCTTTGAAACCAAAATATTATTTTTATGTTTTTCATTTTAATTTTTTCAAAAAAATTAATTTTAGTCTTTTTTTAAAAAAAAAAAAAAAAAAAAAACAACAACAACAACAACAACAAACTGCCATAGAGTCAACTGTATATCCAGTGACACCACATTCCCTCTAAGGAGAACTCCACTAGCTGTGAGCAAAGAAAATAAGCTATGGCAGAGTACTCAGGGCAGGGGTCTATTACTTTCAGCTTATCCATTAGCCATACCTGGGGAGAGAAGGAAAATAAGAGAGAACAAAAGAATAGAGAGATGTACGC
>NW_021027638.1:959747-975075 GCF_004153795.1 Camellia sinensis | reverse complement strand
ACATATATATATATATATATATATATATATATATATATATATATATATATATATATATATCTAGTTCAATGATTAACTGTGAAAGTAGAGAGAGAAACAATAGAAATAAGGGGAGAGAAAAAATAATGGCATTTATGAAAAAATTTAAAAATATAAGAAGGATATTTTCGTCTTTAAAATTGACTTACTCTCCACAGAGGCGTGCGACTCTCACTATCTGTTATCTTGGACAGAAATGTTAACTGTTCGTTTTAGTTCACAAATCACATGGAAGTTATGTAGTGATTTCCAAATGTCATGGGGTAATCCGCACCGGGCCCAAACCATAGGAGGTAAAGTAAAGTTTACCCTTGATTTTTTGGCATAAATATTCTACTCAACGAATACAAAAAAAAAAAATAAATAAAGGGCAAATTACCTACACCTCCTTGAGGTTTAACGAAATTACAGATTCTCTCCTTAGGTTTCAAAAATTACATTTTGCCCCATTGTAATTAACACCATTAACGGATATCATAAATTGACTAAAATTCCCTTTTGACAAATAAGGGAAAATTACCCACACCCCCTTGAGATTTAGCTAAATTACAGATTTCTCCCTGAGGTTTAGCCAAATTACAAATTCTCCACTAAGGTTTAGTGAAATTATCATATTTAAATAAGTTATGAAATGCAAAACTAAAATGGAAAAACACTTATCACGCTACAAAAAAAAAAAAAAGGCCTAAGAGACCAAAATTTAGGAACAAAATTATTTTTAGGGAATCAAATATTTTTGTTGCGAAAAGTGTTGTTATTATCTTTTTGGTATCAAATTTTTTGTCTAAAAAAATAAACCATTTTGAAACCAAATTATTTTGTCTCTAAAAGTCTATTTATTATTGACATTTTCTAAATTTTATCGCTAAAAGCCTTATTTTTGACTTTTCAAGGCGACATTTTAGTGACTATCTTCACGGCAATAGAAATTGGTCTTTAAATGTCTTTTGCAACAAAATTTTCATTTTTAGAGATCAAAAAAATTGGTCTCTAAAACTCTTATATGTTGTAGTGTCAGATGATAAAAATGTAGCACTTGTACCCCCTTTTAAAACTTTTGAGAAGTGTATTTGAACCCTTTATTTTGTTTTGGGAACCTTTGGTGTTGTTGTATCTTGGTGTTTTAGGAGTACAAATTAATTTAAACTTGTTGGGATTGTTCGTTTACGCTTGTTTACGTTGAAAAGTTGTTTGGAAATTTAAAAATCTTGTTCTGGGGTCGACACCGGTTTTGGTGGTGTTGACACCTTCCTTTTATTGTTGGCCACAAAGGTCAACACCAGTCTGGGAAGGGTTGACCGTTGTCCAAAATTTACTGGCTGAAATTTGGTGTCGACACCAGATTTGGAAGGGTCGACACTTGTGTTACTGTCAAACATAAGTGTTCCAGCTTTTCTTTATAAGGGTCGACACCTGTGTTGCAAGGGTCGACACCTACGACTTTTTCCAGATTTTTCAGTTGGTTTGGAGCCTAATTTTTGGGAATTTTGACTTGAACTTTTGGGTTGACTCTAGGACTTCATTTTACTTTGACCTAGCACTATAAATAGGTCTCTCACTTAACCTTTTCTTTACTTTTTCTTCTCTTTTTCCCTCTCCAAGCCGTAAGTCACTATCTCCCTCTCCAAAATCACTTTTTGCTCAAAGATATCTATATTTACTCACCTAGAGTGATCTTTTCACCATAGTCCTTTGAGAAAAATTGTAGATCTCATCAAGGGCTTCTTTTTGGTCTGAATAGTTCGTGGTTTCGCCGTCGATGAATTTTGGATTGTCATCTCTTCGCTTCAAGAGGTAGGGATTTCTTTGCTTCTTTCTAATACTTCATTTATAGATAGATATGTGGTAGCTTTTATTGCATAAAAATCATATTCATTATTGATTTTCTTGAATGCCATGAAAGGGGATCTAGAGTTTGATATTTGTGATTGGGGTTGTTAAGTTGTTTGTTGTTGGGTTATTTGGGAAATGATTAATCATGTTTGTGAAGAGAGGGAAGAAAACCCTAATTTAATATTATTGATATAATGGATTTAAAAGGGAAGAAGTTGAATAATCTTTATATTTGCTAATATGGGTTGCATAATTATGTTTATATCAAAAGAAAATAAAAAGAGAAGTAACCACGATGTTGGTATTGTTTTAGACTAATCACATGAAGTTGAGTTGAGTAATGGTTTTGATACCAATAGAATTGGTTTTGTAAAATAAAGAGGATGGATTTGGTTTTGGTTTTGTAAAATGACGAGAATGAATTTTTAGAGAATAGTTGGAGTCGTATGGATTGTAAAATAAAGAAAAGTGGTCTTTTTGAAAGAAAATAAAATCATCATCCTTCGTAAAGTGATAATGAACTTGAGGTTGGATTTTGGAACTTTTACATATTATCATTGTTATTGGACCGAAAGTCTTGCGAGAATTGGATATTTTGTTTTCCTTTCGTGTTAGATGTAGAAATGGATAGATATGAATGTAAATGGTGGAGTTGTATATTTGTTATCTCTCACCTATAAAAATATGGATAGTTTGTCTATTTTGGAGATTGTATATCTATCTTAGGCTATCGGTGGAGGTTAACTATGATTGTTGTAGAAATTGCATGAGGATTAGGTGAATTGAAACTAATCTCTTGTTGGTTGTCATTGAATATGACCATGTTTTAAATACATTGTATATGTATGATGTTTGGGAGGCGATAGGAGATGGACGCCATTGAAATTAAGTTGGTCGGAGTGTCTAGGGTGAAAGGTCCGATACCGTGCGTATATATATAAATGGGTGCCGATTCCCTCGGATGAGAATTCCATAAAATGGCAAAATTGAAGTGCTTGTGTATAAATGGGTGCCAATTCCCTCATATGAGAATTCTGTAAAATGGTAAAATTGAAGTGTTTGTGTAATAATTGTGTTGATTGAGAACCCTTGAGTTGTAACCTCAGTTGGGTGTCTAAAATGTAATGAATTGGCTTATGAATTGAGATCAAATAAATTAATTTGAAATGAATTGTCATGAAATGAAGTAAGACGAAATTGACTAAAGGTGTGTCCTTGACTAGGCATTTTGTTATGGAAAGGTGTATCCTTGGCTTATCGTGCTTAAGATAGGTAGAGCAAACACGTTTATCATTATTGTCTCAGTGTATCTGGGTATATTATGGGTTATGATGGTTATGGTTCTAGAAGGCCAAGTTGCCACATTTTTTGAGTAGATAGTTGTTGGTTGCTTGTTGTTTTCCCTTTGTACTGAATGTATATATGTAAAGACTTGAATGTGTTGGAAACAGATGTAAGTACTGTATCGAGATTGTGAATAATGTGAAAGACATCGGATACTTGTGAACATGTTTTAAGAAGGTAAAACGTAATTGGCTTTGCGAATTTGTTTTCAAGAATTTGTTATTGTCATATGAATTTTGGGGAAAATGTAACAATAAGAAAGAAAAGTAAATTGCTTATATTGCTGAGCGAAATGAATGATTTTGAGAAAAATTCCTATATAAGTATATTTCTGTATAAACCGTTGCAATATGTATATGATATGATTTAAAACATTTATGATCATAACTATCTGTATGTTGTTATTGCTTAGGATCATACTGGAATCCCTACTAGACTTTATGTTCATCCCACATTGCTAATCCTTTTTCAAGTGAGCGTCGAGAAGAGTTTCAAGATCGAGGATCTTCTTTATGTGTGGGCCACGGGGCCTTTTATTTGTAGGCGGGATGTCATTGATGTAAAAAGTGTTAAACCCTTTCTTTCAATTTAAAAGATGTAAACCTATAGGCAATTTATTTACTTTTATCTCATGTTGCATTCATTTCATATTCGAATGAGAGAATCTTTAATAATGGTACTCGTTATTGTATAGAACTTCTGCACATGATCTCTGAAATTGTGCTATAATAATGAAGTTGGTAATGGTATTTATTGACATAAAAAGCGGGGCGTGACAAAAAAATAATCCTTTTTCAAGTGAGCGTCGAGAAGAGTTTCAAGATCGAGGATCTTCTTTATGTGTGGGCCACGGGGCCTTTTATTTGTAGGCGGGATGTCATTGATGTAAAAAGTGTTAAACCCTTTCTTTCAATTTAAAAGATGTAAACCTATAGGCAATTTATTTACTTTTATCTCATGTTGCATTCATTTCATATTCGAATGAGAGAATATTTAATAATGGTACTCGTTATTGTATAGAACTTCTGCACATGATCTCTGAAATTGTGTTATAATAATGAAGTTGGTAATGGTATCTATTGACATAAAAAGCGGGACGTGACAAAAAATATCATAAAATTAACAAATAATTAAATAAGTTGAAAACACAAGAAATGACTTGTCGGAAAATTCTTAGAATATGTTTGGTTTGATTTTTAGAATTTTTTTTTAAATTTTTTTTTTAAAATTAAAAATTAATTTGGTTAAGAAATAAAAAATAAAAAATAATTATTATTTTTATATAATTTTATCTTTTGAGTGGTTAGAAATAATTTTTACAAATTAAATATATTTTTTCATATTTATTTTTATTAAATTAGTTTTTATTTTTTTTTAAATTTTGATTTTTTTTTTTCTAAACAACAAATCAAACATGGTTGCAAAGACTTAATTTTTTTTTTCCATCTAACATAATTATTTTGTAAATTTTGTTGATTTATTAAAGGGATTTCAGCAGGTGCAATATCGTCCATCAATTTATATTTTGGTGATATCAGCTAACCATTATTAACGTTTAGTTAATGGTATGGATTAAATTATTATGTGAATATAAATTTCGGGGGACAGGATGTAATTTCAAAAATTTTAAGAGAAATCTATGATTTAGCTAAACCTCAAGGGAGGTGTAATTAATTTGTCTAAAAATAAATGATTCAAATGACCAGAATTGATTCCAAAATAAATCTATCAATCTCAAATAATCTCTCAAATTAAGATAACAATTAAAAAAAAGTCAGACTCTTTTGTAATAAACAAAAATAAATAAATAAAATAACTTATAAATCATACCCACAAATTTAAAACCAATTATGATGTTGAGCTATTATGATAAGGAAAATGTTTGGTAGCTCAAAATTTTGTGGTTCAAATGGCTCAAATCTATCAAAACGACGTCGTTTTACACTCAAAATCTGTCAAAACGACGTCATTTTGAGTGATTTGAGCCATTTGAATCATAAAAATTTAAGTTACCTGGCATTGTTGTTATGATAAATAGTGGTGATAGAGATCCGAAGATTTCACATCTCACACATTTGGTGAGAGAGAGGGAAGAGAAAAGAAAAATAAATAAATAAAATAATAATAAGTAATAACAATCAATTGAAAATTGGGAGAGCCACAAATTTTAGAGTCCCAAATATCATGATAAACGCAAGTGGAATCCACTTTGGAATCCACTTTTAGTCTACTTTTAGGAACACGATGCTGTTGAACTAAAAAGACCCAGGGACAATTATGATAAACGCAAGTGGAATCTACTTTTAGGAGAACGGAGTACGGAAAAGTAAAGCTTTTTATGAGGGAAAAATTGTATTTTAGTGGAGTAAAGCTTTAGGCCTAGTTTGATAAATATCATTTTTAATTAAAAAGTCAAAAGATTATTAAAAAAATTAAAAAATTAAAAATTTATATCAAAAACTTAAAGTATTTTTTTTATTTTTTACATAATTTTTCGTAAAAAATTAAAAAGTCATTCTAAATATATTAATTTTTTTTAATTATATTTTAGTCAAAATATTAAAAAATTATTAAAAAAGTAAGTTCCCAAACGAAGCCTTATAATAATACATTATATATATATATATATATATATATATATATATATATTTTTTTTATTAATAATGTTCCACACCTATGTGAGACATTTGGTAGAAAATTTTGTATCCCTAGCATTACTCAAAAAAAAAATAGCAATTATAACAATTGGACCAAATTGAAACAAAATTATAAATTCAGGATCAAAATCGAACAAATTAAAATTGTAAGTGCAAAAATAACACAAGAGTTAAAATATAGGGACTACCAATGTAATTTATTCTTTTAAGAATAAGTACATAATTTCTTAATTAATTTTAAAATTGTTAATAAATATAGCAAACAAATATATACATATTTCCTATTTTTTTTATAATTTTTTAAAAAATATATATATAAAAAAATAAAATAAAATGATATGATTATGGATTGGTTTGGGATGTTTTAAAAAAGTGCACTTTTTGACTTATTGACTTATATGGGTTGGGTTTGAGTTGAGTTTGATGTGATGTGTTAGAGATGTGATGTGATTTAAATAAGATGATGTGACTTAAATAGAATAGTGACTTTTTAATTTTTTGTATTATTTAAGTTATGACAAACTTGACCTAAGTGTTTCGACTTTTTAATTATTTTAATCAAAAAATTTCACCCCAAGCGGGGCCTATGTATCTGTTTGTTTGTTTGATCAAATAAACTCATCATGTCTTCAATCAAAACGCATAGGATTTGTTTTTTTTTTTTAATATATATTTGGCCACTTATTTTGACATTTAAATTTTTTTATTTTTTATTTTTTATTTTTTTTCATTTTCATCTTTTATATTTTAAGTTTTTTTTTTAAATTTATTTTTAGAATTAACTTCGGTTAAAAATTAGACACAAATTGATTCATTACCAATTATGTAATATAAAAATAGGATAAATTACATTTTACTTTCTTAAAGTTTCATTCATTTCACCAGTACATCAACTTCATGTGTGATGTAAAAAATTCACTAAAGATACAAAAAATGAAAAATATAAAACAAAAAAATTGAAATTTTTTTAGTCTTTCGTGAACTTTTTGTTCAAGTTTATTCATAAACATTATTACATTACAAATACATCTAGATTAGATGTACCTAAAAAAATAAAAACAAATTTAAAAAAAAGAAAAAAGTTTACTAAAGATGGAAAAAAAATGAAAATATACTGACTGAAACACCTGTATTGTCAATTCTGAAATGAAAAGTTTACTATCGTTTATTTTATTTTATTTTATTCTTGTCTTTAGTGAACTTTAGCTTAAATGCATGTAAAAAAATAAAAAACAAATTTAACTAAAAAAAGAAAAAAATTCACTAAAGATGAAAAAAAAAAAAACAATAGTAAACTTTTCATTTCAGAAATGACAATACTGATGTTTGAGTTAGTATATTTTTATTTTTATTTTTCATCTTTATGAAAAAAATTTCTTTTTTTAATTAAATTTGTTTTTATTTTTTTAGGTGCATCTAATCTAAATGCATCTATAACGTAACAATGTTTAAGAATAAATTTGAAAAAAAAAGTTCACTAAAGACAAAAAAAAATTTAATTTTTTTGTTTCATTAGAGAGTAGTTGTGTCACGATGTTATGTCGACGACAAATGTGTCACGACTTACCATTATACATATGACTCTGTGCTCTACCTATTGTTGATTGACTATCGCAATGTATGCATATAGCAAGCACCGGTTTTGGCCACATTGGAATATCTTCAAGGAAGTGACGAAACCATTCTACTTCTTCCCCAGATTTATCTAAAACTATAAATTCTGATTTCATAGTTAACCTAGCAATGCAACTCTGTTTGAAATATTTCCAAGATACAGCCGCACCACCAGAAGTAAAAACATACCCACTTGTGGATTTTGAGTCTCTAGTATCTAATATCCAATTTGCATCATAGTATTTTTTCAGTACTGCTGGATATCTAGTATAATGTAGCTCAATGTTACGAGTAAATTGGAGGTATCTTAGAACCTTCATAATAGTTTTTCAGTGTTTTACTTTTGGATTACTAGTATATCTACTTAATTTACTTACTGCATAAGCTATATCCCGGCGAGTGTAGTTCATCAAGTACATTAAGTTTCCAATAATTTGGACATACTCTAATTGAGAAATATTTTCCTGTATATTTTTAGAAAGAAATAAATTAACATCCATAGGTGTTCTAGCAAGATGATCATCATCTTTGTTGAATTTGTCAAGTATTTTCTCAATGTAATGAGATTATGACAAAGTATATCCTTCTGATGTTTTGATAATTTTCATACCAAGTATTATATCAGTAATCCCCATGTCTTTCATATCAAAATGTTTATTCAACATTTTCTTGGTAGTTTTAATCATGTCAAATTACTACCTGTGATGAGCATATCATCTACATAAAAACATCCTATTACATAACATTTGTCTGTGTTTTTAATATAAACACATTTGTCATATTCATTAATTTTAAATCCATTTGACATCATTACGTTGTCAAATTTCTCATGCCATTACTTTGGCTCTTGTTTTAAACCATATAATGATTTAACCAATTTACACACTTTTTTTTTCCTGGAACGGAAAACCTTCTGGTTGTTTCATATAAATTTTTCCATTTAACTCACCATTTAAGAAAACAATTTTCACATCCATTTGATAAATTTCTAGATTATACAAAGATGCAATAGAAATTAGCATTCTAATGGATGTTATTATAGTAACTGATGAGTATGTGTCAAATTAATCAAAACCTTCTTTTGTCAAAAACCTTTGACCACAAGTCTTGCCTTGTATTTGTCAATGGATCCATCTGCTTTCACTTTTCTCTTGAAAATCCACTTGTATCCAAGAGGTTTACAACATAGTGGCAAATCTACCAACTCCCATGTGTGATTTTGCAGGATGGATTCAACTTCGCTGTTTACAACTTCTTTCCATAAAGGAGCCTCAGGACTAGACATAGCTTCTTTAAAAGTTAAAGGCTAATTTTCTAACAAAAAAAAGTTAGAAAATCTGGACCAAAAGATTTTGAGGTTCTAACACGTTTACTACGCCTTGGTTCCTCTTCCTTATTTTGATCTATATGTTGCTCTTGTTCTTGATCTTGTTTTTGATCATGACTAGTAATAATATCATAAGATCTTTTATTAGTACTAGTCTCTTGTCCAGTTTTATTTGAAAATATATGTTCAAAGAATGATGCATTCCGAGCTTCAATAATAGTATTTACATGCATTTCGAAATGTTCTGACTTATGAATCAAAAACCAATATGCACTACCATTCTTGGCATAACCAATGAAAATGTAATCGACAGTTTTAGGACCTATCTTAGTCCTTTTAGGACTAGGAATAGCCATTTTAGCCAAATACCCCTAGACTTTTTAGTATTTGTAGGATGGTACTTTCCTATGTCACATTTTATAAGGTATTTGATTCACTTTCTTTCGGAGGACTTTATTTAGTATATAATTAGCAGAAAGTATTGCTTCCCACTACAAGTTCTAAGGTAATCCAGAACTTATTAACATGACTTTCATTATTTCTTTTAAAGTCCTATTTTTCCTTTTAGCAATTTCATTTTGTTGAGGTGAGAAAGGAATAGTGGTTTGATGAATTATTCTATGTTCTATACAAAACTCACCAAAAGGTGATTCATATTCACCACCTCTACCACTTAATTTTCTTACCAAGTTGAGTTTCAACTTCATTCTTAAATTGAATGAAAGTTTCCAAAGATTCATCATTGGTTCGAATTAAATAAACATAACTATATCTAGTATAGTCATCCATGAAAATGATAAAATATTTTTTCCCACCTTTAGTTTGAATTGATTTAAAATTACAAATGTCAATATAAATTAATTCAAGTAGTTCCATACTTCTTTTAATTGTATAAAAAGGAGTTTTGGATAAATTTGCCTAGACACAAATTTCACATTTATGATTTGGATCAATTTCAAATTTAGGTAAACATGCCACATTAATCAATCTACGCAAAGATCTATAATTAACATGTCCTAGTCTACCATACCACAAATTTGAAGACTCAAGCAAGTATAAAGAAGATGTATTATTATTAATAACAGATGGGGCAATAGTCATTATATTTAGTTTGAAAAGACCACTAGACATGTAACATTTTTCTACATACATCCCATTCTTAGTAAGTATAAATTTATCACTCTCAAACACTAGCATAAACCCATTTTCACTCAACAGAGATCTGGAGACTAGATTCTTGCGAATGTCTGGTAAATGCAGCACATTGTTGAGAGTGAGTTCATTTCCAGATGTCATCTTCAGAATAATCTTTCCTTGTCCTTCAACTTTAGAAGTTGAGGGGTTGCCTATAAAAAGTTGTTCACCGTTGTCCACCACAGAATAGGATGTGAACATCTTTTTGTCGGCATAGATATGGCGAGTAGCACCAGTGTCCACCTACCATTCTTTAGGATTTCTGACAAGATTTTTCTCGGAAACAACTGCAAAGAGATTTATGTCATCTACACCATTGGAAATTTTGTCCACTTCGGTGATATTGGCTTGAGCAGGCTTCTTGGTCAATCTTCTTTTGCTTTTGCGCTTGCTTCGGCAATCTTTGGCCCGATGTCCCTCTTTGTCACAGATGTAATATTTACCATGAAACTTATACTTCTTAGTTTCCCCTCCTTTAGAGCCTCGTGAGGATTTTTCTCCAAAAAACTTCTGTTTCTTTGCTTTTGGAGCATGTTCCACCACATTTGCCTTTGACTCTATTGGATGCTTACCAGCCCGTTTCTCAAAATTGCGGTTGTCCTCCTCAATCCTCAAACGCACAATTAATTCCTTTAAAGTCATTTATTTGCGCTTGTGTTTGAGGTAGTTCTTGAATTCCTTCCAGCCTTATGGTAATTTTTCAATTAAGGCAGCAACTTGGAAGGATCCACTAAGAAACATGCCTTATGTATGAATGTTATGCTGAATGAGTTGAAGATCTTGAACTTGACTAATCACAGTCTTAGAATCAACCATCACAAAGTCCAGAAATTTGTCTACCAAGAATTTCTTCGAGCTAGCATCTTCCGTTTTGTACTTTTTTTTCCAAAGACTCGCAAAGTTCCTTTGCCATCTTGATAGAACTGTAGACATTGTATAATGTGTTGTTAAGTCCGTTTAAGATGTAATTTTGGCAAAGGAAATCAATATGTTTCCAGGCATCGACCGCAACAATTACTTGCCAGTCGGTTTCATCCTCATTCAGAGTGAGCATTTTCGCAGAGGAAATGAGCCAGGTTCAGAGTAGTAAGATAGAACAGCATTTTCTGCTGCCATCTTTTAAGATCAGTTCTTAAGAACTTTTCTGACTTTTTACCGTGATTGAATGGCACAGTCACAATAGGAGAAGGAGTTGGAGCAAAGGCAGTCACCACACCAGTACTACTTTGCGCATTAGTTTGACCAGTTTCAGTAGTCATGAATTCTAAATTATAAAAAAAATTAGAATTATAATTATATTCTACACAGAAAACTTAAACCAAAACCATAGTATTTAATTATGTAAAAATAAAAGAAATAAAAATTGTAACTTTTATTTCCAATTAATTTGGAAATAAAATAAAATTTTATTTAAACAAATTAATTCCACATAGAAAATTAAATTTTTATAACACTTTAAAAATTAAAATACTGAAACAGAATTTCAATTAATAAAAAATCAAAAATTATTTCTGAAAACCAAAATTAATTTATGATCAACTTCACAAATAAATATTTTGAATTCTTAATGACTACCAGTATATTACTACTAGTTGTCAAAGAAAATAAACAGTATATTACTACTACTTTTTAAACAATATATTACTATTTATTTTTCCAACCAGAATATTATTTTGTAAAACCATAGAAAATAATTTTTGTAAGAAGAAAGAAAACAAATGAAAAATTCTATTTAAACAAAATAATTCGAATCTGTCTTAAGATTGTTAGAACAATCTTCTGTATAAAATAAATAATGTGAAACAAATCAAAAAAATAAAAAAAAAAATTATTGACAAAATTTATTTTACTGAAATAAATAAGTACAAAAATCGATCAAGTCGAGTGTATGACACTCTGTCATTAAGACAGATTCGCCCCGTTTTGGTGCTTATGGATAAAAGGCGTTTATGTCTCAGGACACAATGATCTTTACACAGATTGTAGTAGCATTCCAAACAATCTGTACGACGAACCAAACCTATATTCTATTCTCTCAGATATTTTTCCTAAAACTAGTATGAAGAACAATAATGCAATATAGGAAAATTTGGAAAGCAAAAAATGAATTTCGGATAATGAAAATGCTGGAAGATGGTTTGTATTTATAGGCAAATGGTGACCTTTAGATCCGTCCAAACAGATTTGAAAATCAAACCGAACAGGTGGGTTGTTGAATTCAATAGGTGCAAAACAGTTTTGGACAGATAATTGCGGGGTAGTTTCAAATCTGTTTGAAACTATAACTACCTAGGTAGTTTCAAACCTGTCTGGAAGAACTGACTCTATCCGGAACTTCTGGGTAGTTTAGAGCAGTTCAAAACAGTTGGAAATTGGACTAGATGATGCACAATTTTGGATAGAAAATTGAATTTAAATTTGGCACAAAATTTGAATTTATTTCATTCAAAAAAATTAATTTTCCTGCAAAAATTTAAATACATTTTGTCCAAAAAATTAATATTAGAACTGACCCAACCACACTTGTGCTCGGCACGGCTCGTCGGCAGCCTCCGCGGGCACGCGCGTGTGGTGGTTTATGCCAAAGTTCATTTTGTCTATAACTCTTCCCTTCTACAAACTTTGGGTGCTCTTTGGAGCCCAACCCAAGTGTTGCCACCTAGAGCTTATACACATACACAAGCTCTTTTAAAGTTTCAATATGGGACAAACCTTGCAAGGAAATCCACATTTTATTCTTTAATTGTCCATTCCACGAACTTAAAAATAACGTCAACTTTCCATTTACTGATAAATGGTTTTGGCCAACCGTTTACACCATGTGACTTGTCATGTGCCAAAGAACATGTCACCTCTTTGGACCTACTCCAAAAGACGTGTGAGACTCACTCAATTTTGGGCTCAAAATTGGCCCAAAATAAGCCTACAAAAACAAAATTTTCCAACCGGAGTTGCATGTTCAGAGGAGTTGCCAAAAGATCGAATGGACATTAAAGATGTTCTAAGTCAGTTGCATTTGATCAGGAACAATCTTCTTGGAACAGGAGGATCAGCAAGAGAGCTAGAATTGCCATTCCAACATGAATAATGGGTACGACTCTTTTGACTTCGATTCTTTTCAAATTTCAATTTAATCAAACTTATCATCAAAATTGTCAATTTGAATCAAATTAGTTCAACCTCAACTGAATTTGTTACTAAAATGTTGTGCTGAAAATCATTTAAATGAGCACTTTTCTTTAAAACGATAAATTCTAATTCTTTTACATCATTCTGCATACAAATCATAATAAAACACACCTATGATGTCTAAACTATTTGTTTGGTGTCATTTTGTTCTCCAAATTTTTTAATTTTGTCACTTTGATCCGTAAACGCTAATAAGTATCACAAAGTGTATCCTAAAAGTACTTTAAGTACTATTTGACAAAAATAAAACTTCAAATATCAAAGTGACACGTAACACGCACTTTAGGGACCGTAAGTAAAATTTATTAATGAAATTGAGTCAATTTCACTCAAAATTGAAAATTTATGAATGGAATTGGCAAAATAAAAAATTAGAAGAATACAAAAACACATTTTGAGGACTACAAATATATCCAAGTTGAATTCTTAGGAAATAAACTCGGATATATATTTTATCGAATTTTAGTTTTCAGTCATGCTATGCAGGCTGATCCAAATATCTGACTAAACTCTCTCCGAGATTGTGTATTCATGAAGTATTAAAATTTCAAATGACCTCAATATTTATATTTATATTTTTTGTTTTAGATTGTTTTGTTTAATTTGTTTCACAGATTGGAGATGGATACATAATGGACCACTCTCAAATGCTCAGATTTCTTGATGGATAGACCAGACCACACATGCTTTGATTTCATAATGGATGATTGTGTTTTTATTTTTATTTTATTTTATTTTTGTACTTTTGATGGATGCGTATGACTTCTTAAGGTTGTTTTGTTTGAGTTCTTGTGTTGGATGATGAATTGGAATTAATGTTGGATTTATGGATAGTATTTAGCAAGAATTTATGGATAACGTTTGCAATTTTGAATTGTTGCGGATGATATTGATTACCAGAGATTATTTGTGAAAGCATGTATAGGGTTAACATTTTCGAAATTTTAATTTTTTTTAAAAAAGAAATGCTATAAGTTCGTAATTTAAGTTTCATAATTCACACATCATGACATGACAAGTAAATTAAGCTTTACGTAGTTGAGTGCGTTTGGAAATTCTAGAGTAATTTTTCCTAGAGTTATCTTAGGTCTTGTTTGAGAATAGGCAAAATTAGTTAGAAAGAAAAAAAAATTAATACAAAAAGTCAATTTATTATTTTTACTTTTTTATATATATTTTCATAAAAAGTCACAAAAATTAATTCTCATTAGAGAGATTTTTATGTAAGAATAGAATTTTCTATTTTTATGTGGCGGAGATTTAATTGTACAAAATTTGAGGGTACAATAACACTTCCTACTTGATCAAAAAATTTAGGTGCTTAAAATTTGTAAATTCATAATTTTTATATAGGTAAATTACAAATACATCTCTAAAGTTTACTTAAAATACAAATTATCCTCTGTAATTTTAGAAATTACAAATATCCCCATGTCAAGATTTGTTTTAATAGAATTAACAAAAAATAAAATAAAATTTCTAACTATTTTTCTATAACAATAGTAAAATTATATGAATTGTTAATTTAAATATATTCTAATATCATTAAAAATTATTAATTTGATAATTTATTAATAAAAGGGTTCATCTGTAATGCAAATAAAAACTTAAAAAAGTGAAATATAATTTTTAAAATCACATAAGACAATTTAAATTTTAAGAAAACCTCAATAGTGAATTTTTAATTTATTATATTTCTCACAAAATTTATCAACATTGTGATATGGGCCGATGCCAATACTTTGGGCTTCGGGTGAAGAAACTTTATTGGGCTGATGGAGCCTCGAAAAAATGGGCCCATATAGAAATGCCCATAAAAGGAAGACGTTGGCTGCGCTAGGCAACTGAAGGCCAGGTGGAAAAATGCCATTGATGGAATTTTCCATTTGTTGATTTACTCTTATTGCATTGATAAATCAAATCAAATCAAGCAAGCCTTAAAGTTAGATTAGTTACATAAATTATTTTTCTCCATTTGACTCTATCAATAGCCATTTAATTCATCACATCTCTTTACTACTTCTGTTGTGTATGATCAAATTATCTCAATTTATTCTCTTTCCACTTATCTTTTATAGTATTACTTCTGTCCATTTATGAATATACTTATTTCTAACTCTATTTTTTTCTA
>NW_021027638.1:933731-953990 GCF_004153795.1 Camellia sinensis | reverse complement strand
GGTTTGTACCGTTTCTTCGTCTGAACCTTTCTCCTATCGATTCCTCCTATCTTTTAAGGCATGCGTTATATCTATGGAGGAATAATGAGTCTAGAACCGCTATAGCTATTGAGTGAGGAATAAAAAGAGATTTGTTTTATTCTCATAATCTGTTATGTGCATTGTGTTTGTAGGTCAAGACGAGGACATCGTTCCACCGCTATCAGAGACCTACCATTGTGAGTAATAGTACGGTTGTTACTAACGTCTTATCCTTGTAAGTGATTACACTAACAGTTATGTCAGCTGGAAATCAATGTGAATGTTGAAAGATTTACATACTTCGGTATGACTTTGGAATCATTTTGTTCTGTCAATAACGAACATTAACTCTATGTTATCTATAAACGAACTATGTCGTCTTTCAAGAACAAAGGGAACTTATGTTCATCTTAGAATGATGAAATTTGGGTGAATTTAAGATTATTTTGGGTTGCCACTAATGAATCAAGATTATTCTGTTAGATGAACTTGAGATCGTTCAGATCCTATGACATAAATGCAAAGGTCTAATGTTATCATATAACCCATGTTAGAATGTGAAGTGTTCTATCCTCATGAAATGCAATGGAATGACATGTATGCCCTCTGTTAATGGTAAATTCGCTCTTGATCCTCGTTAATGTTTATGTTCTGCTATTTACGAGACAACTATGCTGATAGTTAATATGTGCATTCTGTTATCTGCAAGTTAGTGGCATTAATTCATGATGAACAAGTAAAATGTGGGTATATCATGAAACTACAGTATTTCTGTACCTTTGGAATCGCCCAATCTGTTAATGGTTGCTGTTAGCACTTTGTTAAATGTAACTTAATTATGCTAACTCATTTGAATGATAAAAAGAAAATCGTGTGCCTCTGTATGACTATAAGACTAGTCTGTTCTGATGATATCTGTGGTTATTCCGTTATGATGTTCGTTTCGTTTATATTATGACATGATGCGACTTATTGATTTCTAGTATAGAGCAAAGTGCCGTACGGAACTAAGTGCTACACTTTGGTGGGAGCCACCTCTAGAATCCGTGCGAGCCACCTCTTGAGTCCATGCATATATGGATTGGGCCAATGGCCGTTCTGTTATTTCCGGGCCGATGGCCGTTCTATTTTTTTTGGGCCGATGGCCGTTCTGTTATTTCTGGGCCGATGGCCGTTCTGTATCCGTTAGGCCTATGGTCGTTTTTTTTGGGCTGATGGCCGTTCTGTTATTTCTGGGCCGATGGCCGTTCTGTATCCGTTAGGCCTATGGTCGTTCTGCATAATCTGCTAGGCTTATGGCCAATCTGTGAAATTTGTGGGCTTACTAAACAAGATTAATTGTATATCCTCTGCATCAATAAACTCTATAGTTACATTTAATTGCTGATTATTTATGTACTATTATTCACTGAGTATGACTCACTTTATGTTATGTCTGTTTTTGTAGGCATTCGATACGGAGGTCAGTCTTAACCATGACATTCGTTTCTCTTTTGACAACCTCAATGTGTCCAAGCACTTAGATGAAGCCTGCTCATTTTTGTGGAGTTTTTGTTAAGTTTTTGGCTTGTAAATTTAACTATCTACGTAAGGTTGAAATGCATATAATTCCTCTACTTTATTATGCGCCCAATTATGGGGCTGGGTTTCTGTATGTATATATGTATATGTATAGCTGTCACTATGTATTCATCTACCTTATGCGATGTTTGCAATCCTGGCATGGTAGGGGTAGCTCAATGGATGATGTTTTATGTTATTTTACATTATTAATGCTTCCACTCAGGCCCCATGTCTTATGTACATCGAGTTAAGTGTCCGTTTCTGAAGTGGTCATGACCAAACTTTTAGGGGCGGGTTTGGGGCGTGACATTTTCTCTATCTCTCTCTCTCTCTCTGTGTCTCTCGCCTATCTCTCTTTTCTGTCTCACTTCTCTCTCTCTTCTCTTAACCTCTCTCGCTTTCTCGCTCATCTTTCTCTGTCTCTCTCTCGTTTATCTCTTTTCGCTCTTTTTTTTCTCTCTCTCTCTCTCTCTCTCTCTTTGTCTATCTTTTTTCATCTTTTTCTTTCTTTTCTCTTTCTCTCTCTCACTCATCACTCTTCTCTGTTTGTCTGTCTGTCTGTTTATCTGTTTCTCTCTCTCTCAGTGTGTCTCTCACTTATCTATCTCTTCTCTCATCTCTTTTCTCTCTTTGTCTCTTTCGCTCATCTCTCTTCTCTCTCTCTCATCTCTCTTCTTTCTCTATCTCTCTCGCTCATCTCTCTTCTCTCTATCTCTCTCTATCTCTCTCGTTCATCTCTCTTCTCTCTCTATCTCTTTTTCTATCTCTTACTCTCTATCTCTTTGTCTCTCTCTCTCTCTCTCTCTCTCATTCATCACTCTTCTCTGTCTGTCTTTGTCTCTGTCTCTTTCTCTCTTTTTCTCTCGCTCATCTCTCTTCCATCTATCTCTCTCATCTCTCTTCTATCTGTCTCTCTCGCTTTCTTTTTCTATGTTTTTTTCTCGATCATCTATTTTCGCTCTCTTTCTCTCTCTCTTTTTGTCTATTTCTTGCTCATCTCTTGTTTCTCTCTCTTTTTCTGTCTGTCTCTGTTTCTATCTCTCTCTCTCTATCTCTTTCTCTCTCTGTCTCTCTCTCACTCATCACTCTTCTCTCTCTCTTTCTCTCTTCATGTCTGTCTGTCTGTCTCTCTCCTTCATTGTGTTCACCTTGCTCACTCTCTTTCTCACCTCTTCTCTATTTACCGAGCTCTCCACTACAAGAAAATGCACTTTTGGTGACCATTTTGTCTCTCTTTCGCTCATCACTCTGTCTCTATCTCTCTTTCTATCTCTCTTCTCTATCTGTCTCTCACTCATCTCTCTCTCACCACCCATCTCCTCTACCACATTTATCACTACTGCAAATGTCATTTCACTACCACCATTATTACCACTATTGCCACTCCACCTCTACGACTACCATTACTACCACCATCGCTACCACTCCACTACCACTACCGTTACTGCTATCACCACCACCACTACTACTACTACTACTACTACTACTACTGTTACCTCTCCTCCACCACCACCACTCCATCTCCTCTACCACTACCACAACTTCACCACTAATCTCCTTCACCATCACCACCGCCACTATCACCTCTTATCCACCAGTTTCACCACTACTGTCACTCCCTCTCCTCTATCACAAAAAATTAGCTCTTGATTTTTAGTAACAAAAAAAAAAAAAATGGGTCACAAAAAAATATTTTTCATTGACCATAAAAAATTAATTTTATTTTAACGAAAAATATTTTTCATTAAAATATTACCCCTACTTCTACCAAAGAAAAAAAAAATCATTAAAATAAAAATGAAACAAATTTCCTTATTTTTTCACTAACTCAGCCGACCCGCTGCCCAAACTTAATTTCCCCATTTTTTCCCTGTCTTTCCCTTCTTCTTTTTTTCATTTCCTTTTAGGTTTGTAGAGTGCTAAGTTTCGAAACAACACACATACACACACACACATACACACTTACTCTCTCTCTCTCTCTCTCTCTCTCTCTCTCTCTCTCACGGAGGCAAGCGATGAGCGGCGATCGGCGACAGCAGTGGACTGTTTGAGTCAAGAAATGATCTTTCCATATTTAAGAATCACATACGAGACTTCCTTGTACAGTCGAAAGAGTTCTCAGCACGGGTAAACACCAACATAACTTATTTTCATTGCTTAATTTTCTTAGAAATGCAGCTGTTCTCATTGTTGATTGAGATGTTCAATTATCAATGTGGGATTTGATGACTAACAAAAAAAAAAATGTTGTATTTGATGTTGTTGGGAGTTAGAGGTGTTGACGCCCCAAAATCATCAAATGGTGTCGGATTAGCACGAAACTTGGCACACACGACTGCTTAGGCACGAGAGACTTATGGGAGAAGACGAGACTCGAATTGGGTTCCCGGTTTGGGAATTAGAGTCGGATTTTGATCTAGGCAAACTAGCTCCTTAAGAAATCTTGAATTCGAGTTGTTAATGCCCCAAAATCACCAAATGGCGTCAGATTAGCCAGAAACTTGGCACACACGACTGCATAGGCATGAGAGACTTGTGCGAGAAAACAGGACTCGAATCGGATTCCTGGTTTGGGAGTTCGAGTCAAATTTCACTCTAGGCAAACTAGTTCCTTAAGAAACTTAGAATTTGAGATGATGATGCCCCAAAATCACCAAACGGCGTAGGATTAGCACGAAACTTGGAACACACGACAGTCTAGGCACGAGAAACTTGTGGGAGAAGATGGGACACAAATTGGGTTCCCGGTTTGGGAGTTAGAGCCGAATTTCACTCTAAGCAAACTAGTTCCTTAAGAAACTTGAATTTGAGGTGTTGACGCACCAAAATCACCAAACGGCGTCGGATTAGCACGAAACATGGCACACACAACCGCCTAGGCACGAAAGACTTGCGGGAGAAGACGGGGCTCGAATCGGGTTACTGGTTTGGGAGTTAGAGGCGGATTTCGGTCTAGGCAAACTAGTTCCTTTAAAAACTTGAATTCGTGGAATAGCATGAAACATGGCACACATAACCGTCTAGGCACGAGAGACATGTAGGAGAAGATAGGACTCCAATCGGGTTCCTGGTTTGGGAGTTAGAGCCGGATGTCACTCTAGGCAAACTAGTTCCTTAAGAAATTTGAATTCGAGGTGTTGACATCCCAAAATCACCAAACGGAGTCGGAATAGCACCAAACTTGACACACACGACTGTCTAGGCATGAGAGACTTCTGGAAGAAGACGGGGCTCAAATCGGGTTCCCGGTTTGGGAGTTAGAGCTGGATTTCGCTCTAGGCAAACTAGTTCCTTAAGAAACTTGAATTCGAGGTGTTGACGCCCCAAAATCACCAAACGGCATCGGAATAGTAGGAAACTTGGCACACACGACTGCCTAGGCACGAGAGACTTGTGGGAGAAGACAAGGCTTGAATCGGGTTCTCGGTTTGGGATTTAGAGGCGGATTTCGGTCTACGCAAACTAGTTCCTTAAGAAATTTGAATTCGAGGTGTTGATGCCCCAAAATCATCAAACGGCGTCGGTTTGGCATGAAACTTGGCACATACAACCGCCTAGGCACGAGAAACTTGTGGAAGAAGACGAGACTCCAATCGGGTTCCCGGTTTGGGAGTTAGAGGCGGATTTCACTCTAGGCAAACTAGTTCCTTAAGAAACTTGAATTCGAGGTGTTGATGCCCCAAAATCACCAAACGGCGTCGGTTTGGCACGAAACTTGGCACACACGACTGCCTAGGTACAAGAGACTTTTGGGAGAAGACGGGACTCCAATTGGGTTCCTGGTTTGGGAGTTAGAGTCGGATTTCACTCTAGGCAAACCAGTTCCTTAAGAAACTTGAATTCGAGGTGTTGATGCCCCAAAATCACCAAACGGCATCGGTTTGGTACGAAACTTGGCACACACGACCGCCTAGGAACGAGGGACTTATGGGAGAAGACGGGACTCCAATTGGCTTCCCGGTTTGGGAGTTAGAGCCAGATTTCACTTTAGGCAAACTAGTTCCTTAAGAAACTTGAATTCGAGGTGTTGACGCCCCAAAATACCAAACGACGTTAGTTTGGCACGAAACTTGGCACATAAGACTGCCTAGGCACGAGAAACTTGTAGGAGAATATGGGACTCCAATCGGGTTCCTAGTTTGGGAGTTAGGGTCGGATTTCACTCTAGGCAAACTAGTTCTCTAAGAAACTTGAATTCGAGGTGTTGACGCCCAAAAATACCAAACGGGGTCGGATTAGCACGAGAGACTTGTGGGAGAAGACGGGGCTCAAATCGGGTTCCCGATTTGGGAGTTAGAGTCGGATTTCGGTCTAGGCAAACTAGTTCCTTAAAAAATTTGAATTCGAGGTGTTGACACCCCAAAATCACCAAACGGCGTCGGTTTGGCACGAAACTTGGCACACGACCGCCTAGGCATGAAAGACTTGTGGGAGAAGACAGAACTCCAATCGGGTTCCCGGTTTGGGAGTTAGAGTCGAATTTCATTCTTGGCAAACTAGTTCCTTAGGAAACTTGAATTCGAGGTGTTAACGCTCCAAAATCACCAAACGGGATCGAATTTGTATGAAACTTGGCACACACGACCGCCTAGGCATGAGTGACTTGTGGAAGAAGACGGGGCTCGAATCAGGTTCCTGGTTTGGGAGTTAGAGCCGAATTTCGGTCTTGATAAACTAGTTCCTTAAGAAATTTGAATTCGAGGTGTTGATGCCCCAAAATCACCAAACGGCGTCGGTTTGGCACGAAACTTGGCACATACGACCGCCTAGGAACGAGAAACTTGTGGGAGAAGACGGGACTCCAATCAGGTTCTCGATTTGGGAGTTAGAGCCGGATTTCACTCTAGACAAACTAGTTCTTTAAGAAACTTGAATTCGATGTGTTGACGCCCTAAAATCACCAAACGGGATTGGATTAGCACGAAACATGGCACACACGACCGCCTAGGCACAAGAGACTTGTGGAAGAAGACGTGGCTCGAATCGGGTTCCCGGTTTGGGAGTTAGAACCGAATTTCTGTCTAGCCAAAATGATTTAGTTAATTACCTTTGTAATTATATAGTAGTTAAGTTTTTATGTTTTTTTTGTAATTAAAATCTTAACACATAATTATATTGTCATTAATTATTTTTATTTTTTGTTTTCAGATATTTCCCCAATATCAGTTTGCTTCTTGTGGAATGCAGACGTGTGAAGATTGCGATTAACTTTTGTTTTTGTTACCCACGGAAGAATCATGACAAAAAATTTTATTTTTGATTTACGTAATTTTGAATTGTGAAAAACATTATGTATTTAAACATTGTATATGTATTATGCAACATTATGTAGTGGGATAATTTTGCTGATGTATTGTTATGAATAGAATAATATTTTTATTATGGATGAATTGTTATTTTTATACTGAAATTTTTATATTATTATGTAATTATCAGTTTATTTTTCAGTTATTTTTCATTTAATACAGGTAATTTTCATATTTTTAATAATTTTATTACAGTGTTTTTTTTTTTTTTGGAGACGGCACCACACCATTTCAAAAAACATTAGAACCATATTGTTTTTGCGACATAAGCAATGCCGTTGCAAAAGATATTGGCAACAGTTGAAAAAAACTTTCCCAACGGTATTATTTGTCGTCGCAAATAACCTTTTAGGGACAGCGTTGCCGTGCTATCTCAAATAAACTTTTAGCGACGACAGGTTACCCATCGCAATAAAACACTTTCGTGACAGCATTTTTGCCTTCGCAAATAACACTTTTAGCGACGGCAACACAATGCCGTTTCAAAAAATCTTAGATTTTTAGATATTAATGGCGATAGCAGAATTCTGTCGCAAAAAGGAAACTTTGCCGTATGCCGTCGCTAAAACCTTTTTAGCAACGCCCTTTGTTGCGACCCTCCACTTGCCGTCGCGAAAAGTCATCTGCTATCGCAAAAAAGCTTTGGAGACGGCATTTTGAGTATTTGCGAGGGCATTTTGCCGTCGCAAAAAGTCAAATTTTTTGTAGTGTTTGGTTGTTGAAAGTATAGGCTTTGGCGACTAAAAAAGCATTAGTAGCCAAAGGTAAAGATTTTTGGCGATTAAAAAAATTTAGTAGCCGAAAGTATAGGGTTTGATGACTAAAAATCTGTTTGGTCGCCGATATATGGCTTTTACCGACTAAAAAAATTTTAGTAGCCAAAAGTAAGGCTTTTTGGCGGCTAAAAAAAATTTAGTAGCCAAAAGTGAGGCATTGGGCGAATAAAAAGATGTTTGGTCGCCAAAAGTGAGGCTTTTATCGACTAAAAAAATTTTAATAGCCAAAAGTGAGGCTTTTTGGCAACTAAAAAATAATTTAGTAGCCAAAAGTGAGGCATTGGGTGACCAAAAAGATGTTTAGTAGCCAAAAGTGAGGCTTTTTGGCGACTAAAAAGAAGTTTAGTCGCCAAAAGTGGTAATTTTAGCGCGGGAATTGAGTTTTTTTAACGAATTGGCGACTAAAATTATGTTTAGTCGTCAAAAGTGGTCTCTTTTTTTTTCTAGTAAATAATTTATTTTTACATAAATTATGTTCAATAAAAAATAATTATCTTTATATATATCCTTTTATATTAATACGAGTCTATGTACTATATAAATAATATATGTTGCATATATAATCATATGGCGTTATAGAGGCATAGGGGGAAAAGTGTGTTGTATAAGGTTTGTGGAGTGTGTTGTATAAAATTTATGGTATGGGAGGTTGATGGTTTGAATCTCCACAAGAGCAGAAGAAAAACTAGTGAGTGTAAATTTTTTTTTTTTTCCATGAATGAGCTTTTGGAGACTAAAAGGTTTGGTCACCGATTCCTTGAGTATTGGTGACTAAAACATTGGTCGGTAAATGTATAATTAAAAAAAATATAATTGACTATTGGCGACTAAAACATTGGTCGGTAAATGTATAATTTAAAAAATATAATTGACTATTAGCGACTAAAGTTTTAGTCGCTAAAGACTTACTTTTTGGCGACTAAAAATTTAGTTGCCAATACCTTTCTCGACCATCTTTCGGCGACCAAACCGGAGATAAAAAATTTAGTCGGGGAAACTAAAAAACCGACTTTTGGCGACTAAAAATTAAGTTGTCAAATGTGTTTTTTCTTGTAGTGATCAATACAAGATTTGGAAACCAAATGGCAGACAAAACCCAGCTCTTAAAGAAACTTACTATTAAAAAAATAAAGGAAGATTGAAACATAATACAAATTTGGGAATATATATATATAAAGAGAGAGAGATCCTTTTCTTAGAGACTTTCTTGTGAGAGTCCTTGGATTTCTTATTAGATTTGCTGGTTGAGAAAGAGAGAGGAGTGGTGGGACTCGAAGCCTGGGCCTTTGACTTTTTTGGGTCTTCTCTCTTTCCCGGTCTCTCTCTAAAGATAAGACAATAGAGATGAAGATGAAAGAAGAAGAGGCGGTGGGTTCAAATTGATTGCAGCTCTCCACTGGTTAGACAGCCTCTAGTGGTTTCACATTCTCCCCCACCTTCTCAAGCACCATCGAATGAGTTTGTGAAATTGAATAAGGGTGGTCTGTGAAACCCTAACCCAACAAAAGCACATTTCTTCATTTCTCTCTCTCTGTGCATACATGTTTTGTATAGTTTCAGATCTAATTTTTGATAGAAATTATGTTAGCTAAATTAATTTGTTCAATCAAAACCCTAATTTCATATATCAAAACCCTAAGTTCTCTCTTTTATTCTTTTCAAATGCACAACGGTTGAATAAGAAATGTTAAACAAAAGTTATTATACAAGGGCAAAATAGTCTTTTTATTTCTGAGATTAACGGTGTTAATCGTGCATTTCACTCCATCAATCACAGGGGATTATGTGGTGATATTTGAATGTCAAGAGAATGATTTACACATGACCTATACCATAGGAGGGCAAAGTAAAGTTTATTCATACTTGTATAATTGACCATGCTCTGAAGAAGACAGGCCCATACATCCACTGTTGACTGGTATAATATTAATTTGACCATTTTCAATGTTGACCGCCATTTCAAAACAAGAGCAACAGTAGTAGTAGTGGTAGATAAAACTACTTGCTTGTTGTGGTGTTTTGGTAATCTTGTGTGTTTGTGTGTGTGTGCATGCGTGTGTGTGTGTGTGTGTGTGTGTGTGTGAGAGAGAGAGAGAGAGAGAGAGAGAAAGAGAGAAATCACATATAATCTTTTTTTGGGCAGATCAGAAAGAAAATAAATCATATAATCATTGATTCAAATGCATGTATACTTTAGTACTGAAAATATATTTCAATAAGAATTGGGTGCTTCCTATTTCAAATCACTTTTAAATCCCATTGGCCATTACTATTAGTTATAAGTTTATAGGATCTTTATACTAGAAATCAAAACACTATGAATATAATTAATTACTAAAATAAAAACTTAAATACATACCGTTTAATTCTGCTATTGTCTTGAGTGTTGCTTTCTTTAGAACAACACGGTATTCACAATTAAAAAAACCTTAACACTAGCTCTTCCTCTCCTTCTCCTATATCTTTCACGTTGTTTTCCAATGGGGCTAACAACCCTTAGATTTACATATATATAAATATAGGTAAACCCTAATAGGATAGGAGAGAGGGCCGGGCCTAAACAATAATTATTGGGCCCTACCATTAAGGAACCCAAATAACTCAAAACAAGCCTTACACCTCCATACCACATACTTATAATAAATCCACTAAGATGAACCACGGCCCAAAACTTTATGAATCACAAAATTAATTTGGGCTCATACCAGTCAGTTTGTCTGAATCACTTTCAACCCGTTTTTCACAAATCAAAATAAAACATAGTTAATGGTAGCCCAATTAAGAATAAATTCTTACATTCTCCCACTTGGGCAACATTGACTACTAATTTTTTTTTTTTTTTAAAAAAACAATTTATTTGATAAAATGACTCTCGGATTGAACAACTTTAATGGCCACATAAACGTGATTCAGAACAAAAACATCTTAGCACAAAATCCCGTTCAACGAAAATATTAATATTGAACTGCAGCGATAATTATGCTATTTATCAGCATAATATCTTCTACAATTACAAATACCAATATTCCACCAACATGGATTCTTGTATGTGATAAAGTGTAGTGTGAAACTTTTAGCACAAGTGATCCAATCAATTATAACATGCTAATTTCACATTCAGTCCTCTGTATGGTCTAAAAGACCCTTTATGGGATTTATCCCCTTTACACTTCCAAAGGAAGCCTTTAAATCTCCAAACAAGATTTTAAACTTTATGGATCCATGTACACTTCTAAAATCGAAGCCTTTAAATTCATTCAGAATTTATTAACTGTAACTATATGAGCTCACTTAAAATAAATAACAAATAATATTCAAATGTACACAAAACTTATAACTGTAGATAAAATGAGAGTCAACACATCAAAAAAAAAAAAAAAAAACTCATTATTGTGTCAAAAACAAGTACTTAAAAAAGAAACTCTATCCAAGCACATCAAAAGACTGTAAAATACTCATGTGCTCAACATGTTTAACAAACTCAATTGGTCTAAGCCCTTTAGTAAGAGGATCTGCTAACATGTCTTTTGTACCAATGTGCTCATAAGTCACATCACTATTATCCACCCATTCACGAACTTTGAAATGCTTCAGATCTACATATTTAGCACCACCAGAATTTTTATTGTTCTTTGTAAAGAAAACCGCAGCCATATTGTTACAATAAATTCTTATGGGTCTAGAGATGGAGTCAACTACTTGAAGCCTTGAAACAAAGTTCTTTAACCACACAGCTTGAGTACCAGCCTCAAAACATGCTATCACTTCTCTTTGCATTGTAGAAGATGCCACAAGTGATTGCTTGCAACTTTTCCATGATATGGCACCACTTGCAAGCATAAAAATATAACCCATAGTGGATTTCATGTCATTTGAACAACCAGCAAAATCTGCATCTGTATAGCTAGTAATTTCAAGATGATCAACTCTCCAATAGACAAGCATACAATCTTTTGTTTTCTGCAAGTACCTCAGCACTTTCTTCGCTCCTACCCAATGCTCATATCCTAGATTAGATGAATATCTCCCCAATAGATTTGCAGCATATGCAATATTAGGCCCAGTACAAACTACAGCATACATCAAACTTCCTACAACACTAGCATATGGAACATTCTTCATGGACTCCTTCTCAATATCATTTTTCGGACACTGAGCTTTACTGAATTTATCTCCTTTACAAACAGGCGCAATACTAGGCTTACAATTTTGCATATTAAACCTAGCTAGAACACGATCTAGATTGCTCTTTGCGACAAGCCCAATTACCCTCTAGGTCTATCCCTATGTATCTCAATGCCAAGTACATAAGATGTTTCTCCAAGATCTTTCATATCAAATTTTCTGACAACATCTTCTTAACATCAAGTAATAATCCCAAATTATTAGTAGCAAGTAAAATATCATCAACATAAAGGACCAAGAAAATAAATTTACTCCCACTAACCTTGAGATATATGCATGAATCAACTGTATTCTCAATAAACCAAAAGATGAGACTACTTGATGAAATTTCAAATACCATTGCCTTGATGCTTGTTTGAGTCCATAAATAGACTTTTTTAACTTGCAAACTAGATCTCCTTTACCTAACTTCTTAAAACCTTCTGGTTGCATCATATATACTTCTTCAAGAAGATCACCATTCAAAAATGTTGTCTTAACATCCATTTGGTGAAGCTCTAGATCAAAATGTGCTGTCAATGCCATAATCAATCTAAAAGCATCCTTTGTGGACACAGAAGAAAAAGTTTCTGTATAATCAACCCCTTCTTTCTGCGTGTACCCTTTTGCTACTAACCTTGCTTTGAATCTTTCAACTTTTCCCTTGGAATCTTTCTTTGTTTTAAATACCCATTTGCAACCAATGGGCTTAAAACCCTTAGGAAGCCCAACAAGCTCCCACACACCATTGATTTCCATGGAATGCATCTCTTCCTTCATCGCATCAAGCCACTTGCTAGAATTTGGATTTGTGACTGCCTCGTTGTATGTAACTGGATCAATTATTTCCTCAGGCTCATAATCTTGCTCACCTAGAAAGACAACATAATCATTTGGAAGAGCAGACCTTCTAACTCTATGTGAACGCTTAGGAGGTTGTGCTTGTTGTACATCTTCAACTGGTTGAGGTACATCAATAGGCTGATTGGGGGCTTCATTATCTGTTTGTGCTCCTACTTCCTCTATGTGAGAAGGAACGAACTCGTTTGTCACAATAGGCAAAGGTACAAAGGTAGGCACATGTATTTGAGCTCTAGACTGTTCACCCGAACTCATGTAATCACCTACATCATTCTCTAAAAACTTCTCATTTCCAGCCTCAACGATCCTTGTGCCATGACTAGGACAATAAAACCTATAACCTTTCGAGGTTTCTGGATAACCTACAAAGTAACAACGAGTGGTTCTAGGTTCCAATTTGGTTTCAGAAAAATTATAAAGTTTTACTTTAGCAGGACAACCCCAAACCCAAAAGTGGTTCAAACTAGGTTTTCTTCCAGTCCACAATTCAAAAGGTGTTTTAGGAACAGCTTTACTCGGTGCCCTATTTAGGATATACATGGAAGTCAAAAGGGCTTCACCCTAAAAGGATTCAGGTAGTTTGGACATACTAATCATACATCTCACCATTTCTTTTAGAGTGCGATTACGACGCTCAGCCACACCATTTTGTTCAGGGGTCCCAGGCATGATGTATTGTGCAACAATTCCACAATTTTGTAAATATTTAGCAAAAGGTCCCATACATTGACCAACATCACCATGTCTACCATAATATTCACCTCCACGGTCAAATCTAACAATTTTGATCACTTTGCCAGTTTGTTTTTTCACGTTAGTTTTATAAATCTTAAATTTTTCAAGAGATTCAGATTTATTATGAATTAGATAAACAACACCATAACGTGAGTAGTCATCTATGAAAGTGATAAAATATTCTCTCCCACACAAAGTAGTAGACAACGGTCCACAAATGTCAATGTGTATAATTTCTAAAAGGTCTTTGCTACTTGTGGCTCCTGGTTTCCTTGTTTTGGTCATTTTTCCTTTTATACAATCCACGCACACTTCAAAGTCATGAAAATCAAGGTTAGGAAGTATATCTGTTTTAATCAATCTCTCAATTCTTTCTTTAGACATATGTGCTAGTCTTTTATGCCACAACATGGATGAGGTTTCTTTAATTAAACATCTTTTAGTTACTCTGCTTTCAACATTCATAGAAAATTGATTTTGGGACAAATTTAGTTTATATAAACCATCACACAAGCATCCATTCCCAATCAAAATAGAATTTAAAGATAAATCAAATTTTACATTACCAAAACTAAAGCAATAACCAAACTCATCAAGTTTTGAAACTGAAATTAGGTTTCGCCTCATAGATGGCACAAAAACAACATTTTCTAGAATAAAACTGATTCCAGACTCAAAAAGCAACCTAACACTACCAACGAAATCTACTGGGACCCTAACTCCATTTCCAACGTAGACACAATTCCCTCATTCACTTGGCCTGCGTTTGTTTATGAACCCCTGCAAAGAATTAGAAAACATGAATAGATGTTCCACTATTAAGCCACCAAGAATTTGGTGGCACATCAACTAAAGAGGATTCAAAACAAACAAAGGCCAGTGAAATACCTTCTTTTTTGTTCTTCTTATCTAGCCAGGCCTTGAATTTGTGACAGTCCAGTTTTTTAATTATGACCACTTTGCTTACAAAACCAGCAACTCATTTCCTTTTTAATGTTAGGCTTGGGCCCTAGTGGATTGTTAAGTTGAGTTTGTTGGTTGTTAGACTGACCCTGATTAGACTTGCCACGATTACCCTGATAATTATGACTTTTACGAAAATTATTACCCTTGTGATGTTGAGAAGACTGATTATGGGTATAACCCCTTCCCTGGTATGGCTGATGCACTATGTTCACACTCCCTCTCTTTTCTTTTTTATTTCTCTCATCTTCTTGTACACATATAGCAATAAGCTCATTCACATTCCAAGACTGTTTTTGGGCATTGTAGGTGGTTTTCAAGTTACCAAACTATATGGGAAGAGAGTTTAAGGCTTGGTGAACAAGGAAAGTCTCTGCAATGGGCACTTTAAGGTTGGTTAATTTGTTGGCTATCTCTTGCATTTTCATGATATAGGATCTGACACCACTCACCCCATCATACCTCATGGTGGACAAGGTTTGCATAAGGTCACCAGTCTCAGCCTTTTCAGATTGTAGGTATCGTTGTCCTATGGCATCAAGGATCATTTTAACATTGGACTCATCTGGCATAACACCTTGAAAACTCATAGATATCGACTTTTTCATAATCATAATGCTAAGCCTGTTCACCCTATTCCATTTGTGATATTGAGCCTTTTGATCAGCAGTGCTAGTATCAATGGGTTTAGGGGGCTCATCATCAATTAAGGCAATATCTAAGTCAGCTAAACCCAAAGCTAACTCAACATCCCTTTTCCATCTCTTAAAGTTATTCCCAGTCAAGGTTTCAATGGAACAAATCTGATTATTCACTGCAATATTGCTAACAGCTGTAACAAAAATTTAACATGACATAATTGAAATATGGGCAATAGCAATAATAATAATAATAATTTCACAAGAACATACTGAAAATTAACTTTAGCATTATTCTCAGAGGATCAAAATGTATCACCATATAAACGCCTTTGAGCATAATATGTAGGACACATCCTAACACCTCTAAACAAGTCAATTAATAAGAATGATTTATCAAAAAACTATCCCTTTGGGTTGATAGGTCTTTTCAAAATCAATAAAATTCCCTTATTATTGACTCACACTACTTCTAAAATTAATTCACACGATTAACTCCCTTTGGGAAGGTAATTGAGTAAAATAATTTCAGAAGAGCTTCCCAGAATCTTTATTAAAAAACTTATAAATCTCAATAGATTAACCACTTTGGCAGTATCATCCATATTGATTTAAAAGTTCTCTAACTGGGACAATTTTAAAATAAATATTTTCCCATTAAAAATATCACTATTTATTATTTTAATATATTATAATCTTTGAGCCAGTATGTTATCAAACATGCTTCAAATCAATATTCAAAGCAATAAATCTCAACAATGAACAAGATGTATTCAAAACTAAAGCAACACTCTCTCACTAAAAGAATATCAAAGCTAGTGGAAAATTCTGGAACTTGAAGGGAGAGCAAATTTTCTGGTGTCCAAACCTGAAGAAGAGGGGCCTTCTTTTATATACATGGAGGGAGAGAGGAAGAGGCTTCTGCCATCAAGGCCCATTACAAATGCAGAATTAAACTCTGCAAAACTGATGGATTTAATCCATCATGAATATAGAGGAGTTACCAGCTTTTTATACACATGTGTATTGTGTATATTCCTGCAACCACATATCTGGTTTGGCTGTAAGTTTATAGGATCTTTATACTAGAAATCAAAACACTATGAATATAATTAATTACTAAAATAAAAACTTAAATACATACCGTTTAATTCTGCCATTGTCTTGAGTGTTGCTTTCTTTAGAACAATACGGTATTCACAATTGGAAAACCTTAGCACCAGCTCTTCCTCTCCTTCTCCTATATCTTTCACGTTGTTTTCCAATGGGGCTAACAACCCTTAGATTTACATATATATAAATATAGGTAAACCCTAATAGGATAGGAGAGGGGACCGGGCGTAAACAATAATTATTGGGCCCTCCTATTAAGGAACCCAAATAACTCAAAACAAGCCTTACACCTCCATACCACATACTTATAATAAATCCACTAAGATGAACCATGGTCCAAAACTTTATGAATCACAAAATTAATTTGGGTTCATACCAGTCAGTTTGTCTGAATCACTTTCAACCTGTTTTTCACAAATCAAAATAAAACATAGTTAATGGTAGCCCAATTAAGAATAAATTCTTACATTAGTTTCACACTATATAGTTAGATGAAAATCATTATTTTTTTTTAAACTTAAAAATAAATTATAAATATCATAAAAATTATAGTAGATTATGAAATTAAAAAATAATAATATATTACAAGCACACAATAAATCGAAGAAACACTCCAAAAAACTAATAATAAATAAATAAAAACCAAAAGAAGTAAAAGAAGGAAAAAAACAACCACATATAAATGGAAAACTCAAACCGCAACATCTTATTAGTGAGATGGATGAATAATTTTCCAATGGGCAACTCACATTTAGTTTGAGCAAAAATCTACCGTTGAGTTAATTGTAAGTGTTTTTTTTTTTAATTATCAATTAATAAGAGAATAATAATAAATTCTAAAAGAATTCTATCAAACAATACAATCAATCACATAAAAAAAGTTTGATAACACATTCCTGCAAGCTCAACACTAACAACCACAGCATCAATTTACAAAAAATAATTCCATAATAAATAAGAAATAAACAAATAAAGAAAAACTCTGATAGAAAATAAACAATCAATTGAGAGAATGGCCAACTAAAGTACATAGCACGATTGGTTTACTTAACAATAAAAATGATGAGTTTAAATTTTATTGTGTAGTCTCAAGTGATTTACCAACTACTCTTAGATATTGAACATCAAAGCCATGGCACTTGCAAATTATGCCATTTTAGAGAAAGTGTGTTATTTGAACTTCCCTTTTCTCCTTTTTGTTCTTAACCCAAGTGTGTGTATAAAATAACCAACATATATAGTGTATATAATGGTAAATGATATACTTTGTTGGACTAGTTATGCACCTAATGAGATGTAGAAATTGTAATGTACCAGCTGACCTTCTTATTCAAAAAAAAAAAAAAAAAAAAAAAAAAAAAAAAAAAGAAGAAAAAAAAAGAAAAGGGTTACCACAAGACCAAAGATTGGAAGAAAGTGAGCAGTTGGTTCATAAGAGTGTCATTACTAAATCATTATTGTATTAAATTATGTATAAATATCATTTTTCAATGAGTATAAAAATTCACATCATTTTATACGTGAATTTTATATGAATTTTTTTGTTTGTAAATCATTAACCATATGAAAATTCTTATAATTTACAATAATAGCTATGCAATTTTATGGCTCACGTAACGTCAGACAAAACAATTATTTGTCCTTTTTTTAAATTTTTTTTGGGCTCATTAACCTAACTAATAGCACCTTTTTCACCATGCCAAAATTATCTTAAATAATGACATTTAAAAAAATAATTTGTCACAAAGCGTTGATGACAAAAAAAAATAAAATAATAATAATAATAATAATAAACAAAAGTTAATTTTGTTGCAAGCATGGAATGATACATTCCCTTTATTAACAGTGAGATATACAGATACATTTGTTCATGCACCATTCCTCACTACAACAAAAATATACTTTAGTGGCACTACACTAGTGGCATATTTTTAAAAAATGCCACAAAAAATGATATTTAGTGGCACGTTTTTGAAAAATGTCACAAAACGACAAACCCATGATGGTGCAGTGGCACTTGCAAGTATCTACCGTGGCACTCGTATCTACCATGGCACCGATAGAAGTGGCACTTGTTCAAAATGCCACAAGACCAAAAAATGTCATTAGAAGAATAGTTTTGTGACACTTTCAAATGTCATTAAACTAAGAAAATGTTGTAGTGCCTATGGAGCTGAAATGTAATGGGCCTTCTTAATCTATTTAAGTTTTGTTTCTTTGTCTTTTTGTTTGATAACAACTATAATCAGGAAAAAAAGTTTAATAATTTAATAACCATATTGTTGGATTTTTCAATGCTTATCAAAAGATGTTGGATTTTTCAATTTGTGCTGGCAATATTGTAACTTGTGTTAATATAATAACCATAATTGTACAATTTGTGATAGGAATATTGTAACTTGTGTTAATTCTATTAAGAAAGTGATTGTCAATTTGGGACTAGATCAGTTGGATTGTTCTATAAGCTAACTGGAAGGTTTGAAATTTAATCATTGTTAAATGCAAAAATTCAATTTTTTTTTTGTTGACTTCTTCTTCTTGTGTTAATTCTATTAAGAAAGTGATTGTCAATTTGGGACTAGATCAGTTGGATTGTTCTATAAGCTAACTGGAAGGTTTGAAATTTAATCATTGTTAAATGCAAAAATTCAATTTTTTTTTTTGTTGACTTCTTCTTCTTCTTCTTCTTCTTCTTCTTCTTCTTCTTCTTCTTCTTCTTCTTCTTCTTCTTCTTCTTCTTCTTCTTCTTCTTCTTCCCTTGCAATGATGTTGTAGTTGTGATTGTGGTGGTTGATGTTAGGTTTGCATGTATGTATTGTTAGAATTTTTACATTTTTAGAAATAATATTTTCACTTATTCACAAAATATAAAAATCTTAAACCTTATTTTTTAAACTCGTTGTGATAAGTAATCCATCCTTCTTTTATCGTCTACTTGGTCAATCATGGAATGAAGAACCCTTATAATAATAAAAATAATGCACTTCATTTTAGACCCTAAAAAATTTTTGCAAAAACATTCTTCCAAACAAATTCCGACAATGAATATTCTACATCTATTTTTTTGGATGTTTGGAGTTGGCTTTTTTTAGTTATTTATTTGTTACCTTTTTTCCCTTTTTCTTTTTTTGTTTTCAGTTATATTTTTTTAATTTTTTTTTAAATGACTTTACACTTTTGAAAAAAAAAAATAGTAAACAATAATTAACTTTTTATATTTTTATATTTTTTTGTTGCTAGAGTGATCCAAACCATTAAACTAATTATATTTTTAATTTTAAAATATAAATATTAAATAATATACAGATCCTATAAACCTCGTTGATATTTTTTTATTTTATTTTAAAAAAGACTAGGATATAGATTATAAACTTGATCTTGGGTCAGATCAGTTTTTCAAAATCACTTCTAGTATTTTTATGCATATTATGGAGTCCGACCATGTAACTCCTACCCTGACTTAAACCCATTTAAGCCTTCGTCGGAAACAAATTATTTTAGTAATTTTTTAAATTTTTTGGTTAAAATATAAGGTTAAAAAAATTTATATATTTGAAATATTTTTTGATTTTTTTTAAAAAAAATGTGCAAAAAATAGAGAAAAAATAAAATTTTTGACTTTTTATTATAGATTGGTGACTTTTTAATTTTTTAAGTGACTTTTAAACTCTTACACTAAAACTGTAAATTACTAAACGAGACCTTAGAAGTAGTTTGGAGGCAGTTGAAATCACTATTGTTTTCAACATAGCATCTATCTACTTTAATGCCTAATAATCACATTGCATACTTATATACATCACATTGGGTCTCCGACAAATTTCTTTTCATGGCGAAATTGTTGATGGTGAGGGTTTGAAATTATAAAAAAAAAAAAAAAAAAATGTAAATAATATTAATGTTGGCTTTTTTGGCTTTCGAAGGTTACTTTCGTAATTATGAGCGTGCCAGTAAGGATCAATCAGTCCTTACAGAATTGCCAAACAATTATTCAGACGATTGTGTTATGGTTCTTTCGGCCTCAATAAAGAGGACTTTTACTGGTGGCTTACTGCTGTGCGTATCACATAGTAACCTAGGCTAATAAACCGGAATAAGAACTCACAATGTTTTCAAAAA